>CALNVZ010003434.1:43183817-43218995 GCA_940671915.1 Paracentrotus lividus | reverse complement strand
TTATCTATTTATTCATCTATCCATCTATTTTTACACAGGATAACATGAACTGTTGAAGAATTGTTTAACATTTTGGTCTTAGTAGTTATGTAGATTACACCCTATACCTTAGAAACTGTTTAAATAACATGAGTTATGTAAGACATGTTTTGGCTATGTAGAAGAAATTGTGTGAGGTGGAATTGTGTCAAGATAGTGCACCATCACCATTACCCTCACCATATTAGCCATCACACTCATCTCCATCATCCTTGCCATCACCATCATCACCAACATCATCATCACCATCATCACCAACATCATCATCAACATCATTGCCATCAACACCCCACTACCACCACCACCAGCATCACCACAGCCACCACCTTCATCATCCTTACCTTTGTATCATGATCACCATCATCATCATCACTGCACGCATCCCCACCATCAAAATCATCATCAACATCACCACCATCAAAACCACTGACATAACCACAACCACTATCACCACCATCATCACAACCATCACCACCACCATCTCCACCACCACCACCACCACCCCATCCTCATCCTTACCTTAGAAATTGCAACCAAGACACAAGTAGAATGATCATGTTCACATGCTCTCTCACCATCACCAGCATCATCATCACCACCACCACCACCACCACCACCATCATCACCATTATAACCCCCTCACCATCGCAATCACCACTACAAACAGCACCATTACCACTGTCATCATCTCCACCACCAACATCACCACCACCATTATCCTTACCTTTTTATTTGCAGCCAGGACACAGTTAGAATGCTCATGTTCACATGCTATCTCATACTCCGGAAGGAGATCCATGAGCTTTTGAACAAAGTGGACGACTTCTTCATGCCACGGTATATTCTGCATAGTCAGAGTGCTTGCTTTGGATTCACCGCAGTATGTCACGCCCTGAGAAATCACAAATGGGATGAAGAACAAATTGAATAAGGACTATTGTATTTGCTGCTATTTTTGTGTGATCAATTTTTTGTGCTGAGCGGCCTCAAAACATGTTCACAGGTTCTTAAATTCGCACTGCATCCTCGCAATTGAACCTATTCCATAAATCATGCCCATATATTTGCGGGTTTTAAATTCGCTCCTGCCACTCTTTGCCCAAAATACAAGAAAATTAATGTACCGGAAATATTTCCACAAATAAAGTAAGTTTGGTAAATGTTAGGACTGTTGGTGATTCTTTCTTAGGGTTTATGTTTTGGATCAACATTTTGGCAGTATTGATCAACGTTTATCAGCAGTATTGATCGACGTTTATCAGCAGTATTGATCGACGTTTATCAGTAGTGTTGATTGACATTTCGGCAGGATAATTCTCCTAAAGATGGCAGATTAATACTGCCGAAACGTCTATCTACACCAGTTCTTTTCATAACTAACAAAAACCTCAAGAAAGAATTACCAACAGGCATTTTCAGGACTTCTAATAAAAGTACAAAACAATAGTTTGACATGGTGTAAAAGTAGTTAAATTCATTATCCATGAATCCTCTATCATGATTAGGAATTCTAGGAAAACAATATTATTGATTTTCAGTCAAAATAATAACCATTCTGTGATAGCATCGTTATTACTATAGGAATAATACATATTCTTGGACCGATACCTCTGGGAAAGGTGTTTTATCAATCACAAAGCAAATTAGTCATAATCTTCAATAAAACATACACATTTGCAATGCTTTCTGCATCCATACCTTGACTTCAATGAAATCCGGTTTGCCTAAGTCTACCAACTTGGCATAGGCTTCTATTTCCTCAGTGTTCCATGCTTTGACCAGAGTGAGACGATACACTGTCCTTTGACCCTGTAACAACAAAGATATTACTATTATGCTATAATAACAAATATGAATACAGTCCAGTTTGCCTAACTCTACCAACTTAACACAGGCCTCGATTTCCTCAGTGTTCCATGCCTTAACCAGGGTGAAATGATTCACTGTCCTCTGACCCTAAAACAACGAAGATATCATTACTGTTAATTACAATAACATCATTATAGCTAAAACAACAAATATAAATAATGAGTTTCCGAATTGTGTAGATGTCCCGCCTGAACACATTTGAGAGGTAAAGAATGGAAGCTTTATACAAATACTTATAACAATATTGGTGACTTCTTCATGTGTGATGCTTTCTTCACTACTTGTTGCAGTCTACTGGTCGACTGAAAAGGCTCTCAAGTTCTCAAAACTAGTGTAAGGACCGAAAAGAGCTTTGAGCATCAAGTGTGAAGAAGCCACCATTATTATTATGATTATTTGTCAAAAGCTTCTACTCTTAACTCTCAACCTTGTCTAGGTGGCACATCAACACATTTGAAAATTTCAACTACACCTAATACAGACAATTTTAAAACTCCCTTATACAGTTTTGTGTGCCTACATACAGCTGCATAAGTTTTGCATGCACGTAGGTCTCAGTGTTCCATGTCTTGATCAGTGTAAGACGATACACTATCCTCTGACCCTGTTTCAACAAAGATACTGTCGTTATCATTAACCACTTGGCTGCGGGCAATGTAATATTACATGCTTGGTGTTTGTACACTGTGCGTGGACCACATAATATTACGAGCTCATGCTATTGTCTGAGCTTGGTCCGTTTTGAAGTGTCAGTGCCACGCTGGTCATACCTGTACTGTGAAATTAGCACCATGCAGCAGTCAAGTGGTTAACAATAACACCAAGAAGTGTCATAGTCTAGTGGTCATATCACTGGACTGAGAAAGCAAGGACCATGGGTTCAAACCCCGGTATGACACTTACGTCCTAGGGCATGGGCGTTTTGTCTACAATGCTCCTCCCCACCCAGGTGCAAATTGGGTTCCTGATGTGCTTGAGCGCTACATACTTGGCCTGCTCAGCTACGACCAGGGTAATAATGTGTAAAAAATATTCTTTGTAAAGCGCCATGAGCGTCATGCATGACGGACCTGAGAACTATATAAGAAGCCAACATTATTATTATTATTACAAAATAATTAATAACAAACTTCAGTAAAATCTCATATCATCCCATCTTTTTTTATTGTTGTTTTGTTACTTCATTCACCAATAATTAAAAAGCAATTTGAATGGATATTTACTTAGAGACCTTTTTGAGATCTGAATTATCAAGGAGCTAGACACACAGTAAACCAACACCATAGTCACATCTTTTCAACAAAAGGTAGACGATCTCTACATCCTCAGTGGCATCACCCCTCCTCACATCCGGAGGTCTGCACTCTCTCAAAAGGAGAAACTTAACAAGAAAATGGTCCACTCCACCCTCTCTTCAATGCCTTGCCAACGACAAAGCGTTTGAGATCCAGGCACAGTTTTCTTCACTCTACCGTGCCCCTCAACCAGAGCCCCCACAACTGTAGGTTAGACCTTTGGTCAACCCAACTTGAGTCTGTGCCTCACAATGTCATCATCGGCCCCAAGGAGTCCCTCCCATCAGGATCCGATGAACCCTGGCCGTTCTGGCTCTGCTTGAACCGCCTGCGGGCTGGAGTCGGCCGTTGCAATGTATTAATGGCCAAATGGGGCATCGACACTGAAGGAAAGCCAGTACGCGAATGCGGAGCGGAGGAGACCATGAGTCACCTTCTACAATGCCCTCTTCTCCCCTTCCCCTGCTCCCAAGCTGATCTTACTTCTCTTTCGCCTAATGGGATTGCCTGCGTTCAATACTTAATGGGTAGAGTCTAATTCGGATCCCCCTTAGAATCAATATAATATACAATGCATACTTTGACCTTTAAAATGTAATCAGGTATAATTATGAATCAAACAGAAGAATAGGAGAAAGGACTCGAGAAGAAGAAGAACAAAAGTAAAATACATGAAAGACAATTTAATTTATTTTGCTTTACTGTGCGATTTCATTTTTTTTTTTTTTTACTTTTGTCCTTTGTTTTTATGTTGTTCTTCTATGTCCTGATAGATACTATTCTTCATCTCTATTATACAGGATGTATAATCCTGTGAATTTCACTCTTCTAGTAGTACTTGATGATCACCACCAGTCAAAAAATATCCTTTTTTATTTCATGTTGAAAAGCAGTGAAATTTTGTCTAAATGTCCCATACAAGAAAACATGAAATCACCCTAATGGAGGTTGGCAGTGAATTCTCGCCTTTCATAATAAATGGCGCAAGTTGTGCCCTTACTGTGACGTCACTCGTTAATCCAGAGAGATTCGTCAAACAGAGTACCGTAATCACTGTGTTTCTCTTTTAATGTGATTACAAACCTTCCTTAAGCAATACAGTTTTCCTGTGGTGGCCTATAGGGGAAAATAAGTTGTCGACCTACAAGGTAAATTATGCATTTTATAATAATGAACATTGGTGGCGCATGTATTATTAAGTGTGAGAATTGATTCCATACCTTATCAGATAGAGCTGTCAGGCTCTCAAGGAACCTCGGCCAGAAGTCTCGAAATAGAGGGCGGTCTACTTTCTTCAGGCTCTCCTTGGTGCTAGCATCAACGCTCACATACAGCTGAGTAACGGGTAACAGATTCCTGAAGTTGAACAACAAATTTTTTGTTATTGTTTTATTTATTTATTCATTTATCATAAGTTTGGCAATTACAATATGCAATGGGAAATCAACAATATATGAATACAAAACCTGTTCAAGGTACATGTAGCTTAATAGCTGCCTGGGTTTAGATAGAGCTAACTTTTCTGCATTAAGGTAAGAAATTGCCCAATGACAATATGAATGGATGGATTTAATTCAATATGAATAAAACCAAAAACCAGTATTTTAATATATCTGAAGTCTGGTCTCAAACTGCTTCAGCTGTCGAGCTTTTAGGACACACATGTGAACATACATGTACAAAGAATGATTGAAAAGAATGATTATTGGCAAGCCCATATCAGACATATTCATTTGCCTGTCTTTGGTTTATTTCTATTATACTATAATTTTGACAGGGCATCACTAATGAAGCGTGATGTAAATATTAATTCAAAACTTTGATCATTTTATACCATTTTAATCAGATCATTGCTTCGAAAGTAGCATTTTTAATGAAAACCCACAGCTCCCTTAAAATCATATAAATTCAAAATAATTCTTTGCTAAACCAGAAGGATAGCTCTACTCTGCTCCCGCTATCATACAGGATTCCATGACAGTTGCTACAGCAAAAATTGTTACGCTTTAAAGGGACGTATAATTGATAAAACATGGGGAATTCACCTTATCTCGGGTGAAATGATAACATTCCAATCAGAGCCTGAGGCGTGTTGCGTAATCTTCAGCGCCAACCCGTCTGGAGCTATAATCCGGTTAATCCTTCATGGCTAGACTAACTAACCAGAAGTCCGAAGTAAATCTAACCTATTTTTTGTTTTTGAAATGGAGTATTATACAAGTCCTCTCTTTGAATTAATACGAAGAGACCCGTTGAGAGTCTATAAACTAATCCGAAGCTACTGACCCTATTGACTGACTGAATTCGGTAAACCTCGTCATGTTCGTGCTGTCCGAATGTTAATCCCCAGTAGGCCGACCCTTGCGTAAGCCTCACTGTAGATTGTGTACAAGTCAATGGAGCTCAAGAAAAACGCGCATTCCCCACGATCTCCGACTTGCGAGGGCCTTTAAATTGAATGACCAACTTCAACCCTGGACTTGACACACTATACCCTACCCTAAACCTAACATACAACTCTATTGCAACCCTAACCCTAACCCTACATCTTAGACAAAATAAATAAATTGTCGCAGAAGCAAATGTCTAGTCACCATCATACAGACAGGAAAAGCTTCCAATTCACCAAGGGCATAGAAAACATTTACCTCAAAGTCACAAAAATACCCTTGTTTCCCTCCCCAAAAACCTAGTTGTACTTTTTATCTAACATTTATATAGAAACCCTTTTCTGTTATTGAAAATTTGAAAAGGCCTCCAGGGAAACAATAAATATTTTGAGGATTAGAATGGTATGGTATGGTTTTATTTTCCGTATAAAAATCAAACATGATACAAGATACAGAGTAATAATATGACATAATACAGATACGGAGGGAACACTCTATTCAGAACCATTAATACAATGAGTGATTTCACGTTCGGTGTTATAATCGGTGTTAGTGTTTATTTTGGAGCAGAAGTCTGATCTAACACCGAACGTGAAATGGAAATAAAATCAGTCGGTGTTAGGTGTTGACCTCTAAATTTTGACGTATTTCCGGTTGCTGGTGTTTCATTTTGTGTCGAATGTCGTCTGCTGAACCGAGCTCTGCAGCCGGTGTTAAATTTCACGTGCAAATTTCCATTGACTAACACTAAACCCCTAGGGATTAAGAAAAAGTTCATTTCACACTCGGTGTTAGTGTTGGTGTTGGCCAATGTTTGGTTTGTCTTGTGAATAATAAGGGCAGTGGAGGGTCCAGTGGCAGAGAAACTATACTTTATTTTACAGAATAATTAATCAATTAATATATTAGACCAAAGAGGGTACTTCAAGACCTACGAAATTGGTTACTTTTTGGGTTAACGAGATGGATTCACAAATTGGCTACTTACTATTCAAGCCTAACAAGGGTCCAAGAAATTTCATCTAAATTCATTGGAAAAAATTATTAGAAAATATAAAATAAGGTATTCCGTAGTAAATCGTATAAGGAATAAATATCACCAACATGGATGTCTTCTCAATCTATATTTTAGGAACAAAAGGCATGATCAATCACTGGTAATCTGAACCGATGTACGAAAATACTAGGGTCTGGGGCTACGCGCTGCGCGGCCCGGCCTGGCTTTGAAGTGAACTAGGTAACGCTCCATTTCCTGCTGCTTGCAAAAAACTGCCCGAGATATGAACTGTAAACTTACTGTTTCGTCAAAAAATATCCATCATGAGGTAAATTTGTATCAAAGAGAGGTTTGAAGAAGGATTAATTTTCGATTTACTGGTATGATTCTAAACTTTTAGTGCCTTCTTCAGGTATATTCGAACAGTTTTAAACAACAAAACCGGTACTTCGCTACGAATTGCGTCGACGCCATTTTTCTTCAGACGACGGTGTTAGGCTATCGATCCGCGCGTTGGGATATCGGTATCGACTCTCGTGATCTGAGCTCGGTGTTTGAGCTCGATTTTAGCAGAATTTCACTCTGTGCCCAACACCAACACCGAACGTGAAATCACTCAATGGCTCTGTTCTTCCTAGAGGTCCGCTCTAGAAAGGAAAAGGCTTACTTGATTGCGTCTGGAAACTGAGCGTTGGTGACTAGGAACGTAGAGATCTGTTCCTTGTGAAGTAGTTCTACCAGACGATTGATCTTAGGGTACATGATAGGTTCTCCTACCAGTGATAGGGCGCAATGTTGGGCTTTCATGGCTTCAACCATCCGCTCTGGCTTCACCCCAGGTACTCCTGATCATTTCAACAAATTAAGACATTAAGGAGTAAGTCATACATTTTCCATCACTCTAAAATTGGACATCAACTTTAACTGATCATATAAACACAGTCAAGGAGTTAGTCATACTTCTTCTATCACTCTTAGATTGTACATCAATTTTGAATTAAAATATTAAATTGACAAAATATCCGTACATTTTAGAAGGAAGCATACATAATGGATTTTCTTGGTTTCTAAATTAAATTTTCTTACAGTGACATGCAATCTGTTTCATTTACAACTGTAAAACCCAATTTAATGAAGTTTAACTCAATTTTAATCAAATTACAATCAATTGAACTACTTTTAAGACATATTTAAACTTTTTTAATATTCTACAAGAAAATACATGCATTAGATCAGAACAAAAATAAGAAAATAAGGCAGACATGCAGATGTACAATGTAAGTAGCATAAGTTTTCAAGCCATCAGAAATTGCAAAGCATAACAGCACATGATATTTCAGTGTAATCTGTTCAAACATTAATGTTTTTGCTTAGGATATATCAAGATTACAGGGGCAATCTCATGTAATCATCAATTTAATCCTATCATACCTTTGAATTGCTTGATCATGTTATAATGGTTTTTCAAAGCGCCCTCTACGATAGATTCAGCGTCATCCATCTGCCATTTCCACTCTGTACCAACTGGGTTAGTATGATGCCTACAAACAGAGCAGAGGTATCATACTTGTATGATCAATGTTTACTTTTTGAAAGAAAGTCTATAAAATGTCACAATAGACTTTATGGATTAAAACAAGACATGCTTGAGAAAATGGCAGGCCCTTGTTAAAGACAGTCAGAAGTGAGCTTTCATGGGTAATTTGACACCATGGATGCACCAATTAACAGGTGTTTTCCATCACCTGAATTTTTATCACAACTGCCAGACCTTATGTAATGCCTCATTTATTACACCCATCGCTCAATCTGGTAAAGTCATTAAATCCCACTTTCTCTAGCCCGATGATGTCCGAAGCTTTCCATGATTGACAAGTTGTTTTGCTGTGGTCCAGAAATTTAGCTTCAAGACAGAATTTCTAGTGCTTTTCACAAATTCTGGGGTCAGCAAATTATGATCCACTACCGAGGAAAGGCCACTACCCCAGCTCTGTAACATGAGAAGACCATACATATTCATACTGTTTACTATGAATACTACATGTATAACATATAGGAATATCAGAACTGAATGCACTCTCACATATTAGCATAAAATCTGATGGATCAACAGAAATAAATATTACTTTCATTATATCACATTCATACATGTAGACGTAGATGTAGACATGTCATGGTCTAGTGGTCTCACCACTGGAATGTCAATTCAAAGACCGTGGGTTCGATTCCCGCACAGCACTTATGTTCCTTGAGCAAGGCATTTTATCTACATGCTTGACCCCACCCGAGATGATAAAAATGGGTACCCGGTAGGATTGCGAATGCTATGTGGTTCGCTTTAGCATGTGTGCGCCTAACAGGTGACCGGCTGGAATGCTCTTTAGGGAGTGGAGATTGTGCACTGTAAAGTGCGGGATCCAATGACCGGGGTAATAATATACTGTAAGCACTTTGGTCTTTACAGGTAAAGCGCTTTATAAGAAACCGGTATTATTATTATTATATTAGGGTGAAGTTCCTTCAACAAAGTGATTTCTTGTATTCAATCAAATTATGTTCCATCACATTTTCTATTATAGACAAATTCGGTTAGGGTGACGTTTTATCTTGTGGCAGCCATAGCTGGGGGGCTTCCAGTAAGCGCAACAAAGGATAATGTACATACACGCATTAACATCAGGTACATCAGCTGCATTTCCCGCATGAAGATGTTTGCATCTTCAAAAATCAACAAACAAACAAGTCTCATATAGGTTAAAGAGTTTGCATAATGATTTCATACGTTATGTCTTTCGTTTACATACATAATGCACATCTCATTTCATGCAGGTTTGCTGTGCAAACTCCCTGACCCACAGGAGGCATTTTTAAGGGCTGTTCCACATGAACCACGTACCTCCAACAGAAGACACATTTATTAGCACATGCTAGGCTAGGTGTGGTTTCCATGCATCGATGGCTTTCAATTCCATAGAATGTGTGCTTGTAACATCCACCTCTACCACGGAGCATGCTCTGAAAAGATAAATGAATACTCCTTTAATTTGTTTGTATGCTTCATTGCATGCCATAGTCACATTATTGCACCGCTGTATTCATTAATCATAGTTGAAACAATTTCTGGTATATTTAATTCCATACAAGACGGTTTCATATTATTTTAGAAATCATAATTTGTTGGTACATCACAGAGCAATATTAGGAATAAAGAAATATAATTCCGATGTTTAAAAAATTGACAAAGGCATTGTTTAACAATACATGCTATCAGGTAGGAAGCACATGTAGGTCGAACAAAGCTGGAAATAACAAATCAAGAACACATTAGTATTTGCACCTACCTTTGTCCACCTGCATAATTTCACCCCAGAATGAGACCCAACAATTCTATAGCCTGCAAATAGTCAAAAGAGAGAAAAAAAAAAAAATAACAGTACGATGTAATCTCAAGAAAAGGAAAAGAGGGAAATATTAGATAAATCTGACACCAATAAGCTGAGTTACACTCCCTACTTATTTAGTCTCATGACTTTTAAAGGAGACAAAACTTTCAACGGTCACCTGATCAACAGTTAACTCTGTCCGTAACGAAACCTAGCCTTACACTTAAGAGCAAGTATGCTTATTTGATTTAAATCTGTCTCTTAATATGGAAGAATACCGATGTTCCATACCGATGTGATGTGATGTGATGGCTCAGTGGATAGAGCGTCCTCCTCATAATCAGGAGGCCCTTGGTTTGATCCCCGGCCGCATCGTAACAAAAGACGTTAAAAAATGGAAGTTGCAGCTACCCTGTTTTGCATTCAAATAGAAATGCAATCAATGTGTGTGTGTTTCTCTCTCTCTCTCTCTCTCTCTCTCTCTGTCTCTGTCTCTGTCTCGGTCTCTCTCTGTCTCTGTCTCTGTCTCTGTCTGTCTTTCTCTCTCTCTCTCTGTCTCTGTCTCTCTCTCTCTCTCTGTCTCTCTCTCTCTCTCTCTGTCTCCGTCTCTCTCTCTCTCTCTGTCTCCGTCTCTCTCTCTCTCTGTCTCTCTCTTTCTCTCTCTCTCTCTCTCTCTCTCTCTCCATCTATCTCAAGATTAACTCTCCATCTACCTTAAGCTTACCTTGCTTTGTAAGGTTTTTCCTGATTGTTGGAGTGACCATTTCCTTGGGCTCTGAGCTGTGTTTTACACCATTCATTGTCTGGAGATTATAATAAATGTACAGCCTTTATACACTTTGTACACAACAACCAGCTGATAAATTCAATCATTAGAAACCAAAGTTATATGTTTTTGACATGTGTTTATGGGATTTAACAAACTTATATGGATAGAAGAAAGACATTATAATTAAGACCAAAAAGAAAAGAACGGATGAAGATAAAACATTCTGAAGTGAAGGAGTTTGGAAAGAGGTGATAGAGAAATATTGAGAGCAAAGGATTAATGAATCCACATTAATCTTTACAATGCCACTTAACATATTTTACACCTAATAATTCATGAAACTACACGTTAGCCTTGAAGTTATAAGATCATGGATTTTGCAACATAGAAAACTCCTTTCAGTTCTTGCTTGCTTGCCCTACTCTTTCAAACATAATCTTGCTTCATTTTAATTTTTTTTTGCATTTTCATTTTGCTATCACTTCTGTAAGTCACAAAACATTTTGAAACCTGGAAGTCACAAACAGGTACTTAGACATGCAGAGGGTATAAACCTGGCCTTGCAGCCTCTATGTCGAAAACCCCACAATAGTAAGATAAGATAAGATAAGATATGGTTTATTCAATAAAAATCGTCGCAGCCATAAGCTGAATTGAGATTTCTTTACAAACATAATACAATGCGGTATCATAAATGTTTACATTACAATAATACAATTAAAATCTTGACGTTAGGCGATATTTTGATCAAAAATAATTAGAAAAATTGTAGGAGTAGGCCTATGGCAGCGTTCACTAAAAAATTTATTAAAAAAAAAAAAAAAAAAAAAACATGAAAGTAATGGAATAGAGTTGTATTGTAAGTATATATACTAATATGAAAAAGAAATATCTCATAAAGTGGCATATGAAAGGTCATTTGTATAACTATATAGATTTTCAAATTGTGACTTATATATAAATTAATCAAGGAACGTGGAAAGAATGAATATTGCAATTACAAAAAGCAAAATAGATAAATAATAGTTTTTAGGCTATAATTAAAACAGGTTCTAGTTTATCAATATGTCACATATAAACAAATACTAATTGATTGATTGGTATGAAATATCTGGATTAAGAAAGCCTGAGGAAGTTTGTGTCGAAGAAGGTATAAAATACAAAGTATTCTTTACAAAACAATAGTGAGATTGAGTTAATAGATTGATAATTGATTAGGCAATTACATTCACAATTAAGGCAGTTTAATAAATATAATTATACATATATAACGTGCATCGATTGTTAATGGTCATACGATTATTTTTAATAATAATCTAAGGAGATTAATATTACATAAATAACATCAAGATGTATTGTCTGGAGGTTATTAAGATATATTGGCCCAACAAACAAACAAAACAAACAAATCATAATAATATGTTGGTTTTACAAGGATGTGCGTTGCTGCTATATTCACTTACAGATCTAATTGTGGAAATTAGCAATCGCAAAATCATGGTGTAAAATAGAATAGATTAAACCTCATTAATATAAAAAGTTAAAAAAAAAAACCCCCACAGGATATAAATTCATGTTGCAGAATATTCAATTCAGTCTCTGTGATTATTCATTTATCAATTCAATAGTCGAATGAGGTAGGGCAAAGGACTATTTTGCATTCTGGTGGTTCGACATTTGATTTCCGTTAGTAAACGGGTCTTTCTGAGCACTCTTGAATTTGATCTAGCAGGGTAGGAATAAATTGTTTAAACTGACTAGTATCTCTTAAAGAGCTTTTCATGAAGTCATAACACAGTTTTTTTCTTCTGACTTCAGGCTCGACAATTCGCAATATTTTAGATAGATTGTAGTGCGAGTACTCCTTTCCGTACAAATTCGAGAGCGCGTTTTTGTACACGTTCTAACCTATCACACTGGTTTCTTCGTCCGAACCGCTGTTCCAGACGGGAGCTGCGTACTCCAGCAAGGGCGAACATATCCTAAGTAGATGCTTCGTAAGTCCTTAATAGGAAGGCCATGGCCTTTTAAGGCTCGAAGAATGTAAGTTTAGTAACGTTTCAAATATCACAAATGTGGGCTTCCATTTTAAATCACTTTGAATGTGGATTCCCAATAACTTGATTGACGTCACCTGCTGAAGTTGATTGCCATTGATAATCAACTGGGGAGCAGCGGGCAGTGGCGCATGAAGCATACTTCCATGTGAGTACACTTTCCTGGATTTAGCTTCATGTTATTCAACTGACCTTAGCGAGGCTATCAACGCTGGTCTGTACACTGGGTCTGACACCAGAAGCTCGCGATTCCACAGTGTCACGTCGTCAACATATTTGAATGCATGGGTATTAGGTGGTGGACGAAGTCATTTTATCATTATAAGGGACCCAGCTTCGTACCTTGGGCACTCCTGCGTTAACGACTTTCCATTCTGAGAGAACAGATTGAAACCGCACATTTGTTGTCGCGAACACAAAAATCAATTATCCAAGGAATATCGAAGATCGCTCTGTTAATTATTGCCGCTATCGAGTGATCGATGCGATCGACAGTTTTCGAGAAATCTGTTAAGACAATCGATGATGAAGACTTAGGTTTCTCTGCATTTGCATAGATTCCATGTAGAACATTTATCAAAGCAGTGAGATGTAGATATACACTTACGGTTGCCATACTGCTGTGGGTCAAGTTTCGATTCGATGTCACTCAACGCCCACTTTGCGATCATACCCTCAGCGACCTTCGCGAAATGGTCAGTGAGGGCAACTGGACGTAATTTTTCGACGTTTGGAGGACGAGTTTTCGGAATCGGGATGACCTGCTCGCTTCCATTGTTGCGGGACGATTCCTTCTCGAAACGAGGAGTTAATAATATGAGCGAGCGGAGAAGCTAGCTCATAGGAGAACTCACGGATGATGCGTGCTGATATACCATCAGGTCTCCTGATGTACTTTGTCGGATTTTCACAGTGCCTTCTGGATCTCCCAGGGGTAAATGGTAGGACACGCTCACGACAGGGAAGATATGCAGGAAGCAATGATTTGTCAAGCTGTTGCAGATCAGATGCTGTAGATACAAACATATCATTGATGTAGTTTGCTATTCCAATTGTATTACTTACTTCAACTCCTGGAACAGGATCTGCGTTTTTTCTCGTTGTCCACCAGTAAGTAGGCGTATTTCTCGATACCATGCGCCGGGTTTGTTTTTTCAATTTTGATTCTTGAAGAATAATGCTCTTTTTGTTTGCATGTATTCCCTCTGAACTTTGTTATGCAGTCGTTTAAATTCACTCCTTTGATTGTGACCGAAGGCTTCCTGGCGCCTCTGAATCAGCAATTTGACAGTTGGTGTCATCCAGGGTTTATCCTGGAAATGAAGCTTTACTTTTCGCACGGGGAAGTAGATGTCGATGGCGGCATTAAGGGATCCAGTGAATCTTTCGCACTGTAGGCTGACAGCTTCAGCTTCGTATACTTCTGCAAAGTTGTGATCAGTTATCCAGTTGCCAAAAGCTCGGATAGCACTATCGGGCATGGGTCGATTGGTGCGATATTTCACTTTGTTTTGTCTCCTTTGAGGCTGCTTCGGGTGCCAGAATATCGTACCATGATCTGAAAGTCCGATGGGAGGTTTGATCTCAGGTACTTGGTAGTGCACACCGATGTTGGTAACAATTTTATCAAGGATCCTATCTCCACGTGTGGCTTTGTCCACTACTTGCACATAATTCCGGTCAGTAAGAAGAGGGCTTATGTCCATCTGGTTGAAATCCCCAAGGATGACAAAACCCGCGTCCAGATACTTCGTTGACAGGGAATCTCTAGTTGATATAAGATGATCTATCAGCTGGATTTCAACCAATGCATCAGGCTGAGGGTAGTAGAGGACTGCACAGATGAGGCACGAGATTGACCTTGGTAACCGTGGTGGACGAAGCTTTATCCACACAACCTCTAGATTATCTGGAACAGACACACCATTGATCTGTGATGCATCCAAGGAGTGCTTCGTATAAATCGCTACACCACCTCCTACACGATTTGCCCTGGATTTTAGATGTAGACTATACCCATTCATCGATATAAGCTCAAGGGGCATGTCTGGTCTGTACCATGTTTCGGTTAAAGCACAAATGTCGATATCATGGTCAAGAACAAGAGAGGAAAGCTCATCCAGTTTATTACATGCTGATCGTGCGTTACATAACATAAAATTCGGCAAATCAGTGGTGATAGTACTTCCAGTATCTGAAGATATGTTAATCGGGACCTTTATTAGGTTGTTCACATTTTGAGCCCGGGCAACAGACCAAGGGGGGTTAGGTCGACGACAGTTAACAATGGTAGGTATTTTGAGACGACATCGTTTTAATTTTCGCCTACCTGCCCGTTTTCCTCTATGAGTAGGCCTCGTAGATTTCCGGAGGAGTTCAAGTTCCCTAACTCGATCATGGATGAAGTGTGACACAGGCATATACGGCATTTCCTTTCCAATATCATACAGTTGAGTTCTAGTGTACCTGTGTCTCGTTTCAAGATGTTCAAGAACCGTATGTGGACGGAGGTCATCTGGTCCAGGGTTTGACTGAACATCGCCACAGCATAAAATGGCGACGTTACGTGTAGCACATGAGTTTTCATAATATCTAACGGGAGCTTTGAAGAATCCTTTCTGGAATAAGGACTTTTCTCGTATATCGCAGTTCTGGAAACCGCCATGTTGGCAGGAGTATTTCGACGTAGAAACGAATACGAGAAGAAGTATGTTAAATAGGGTACATACGTTTAAAAGTTCCATCGAAGCGGCTCGGCCACTGCCTATTTAACATTGACCATCAATACAATGGACCTTGCTTTTGTTCGAAGTGAAAGTTCTTTGTCCAGAATCACTGACCAATGTTCTTTATGCGGAGTCACTGACCAGTTCGCGGTATAAGGAACATGGCTACGCACACACATGTAAAACCACATACGATGATATCCATAGGGAAATCTAAAAGTATCACGACAGAATTCGATATAATATCCAGATTCAATAATAAATACCTCTGGTAATTCTCTGATTCTCGGCAAGAATCTTGGTCGAAACAAAAATAGTCTCAACTTAGCTAAACACAGTCAAAAATGTGAAAAACTGCGGAGCAAAATTTGACACGGCAGCACGTAACTGCGCACGTTTTTGTCATCAAATGACAAATCTATAATACTTAAGGTGGTTCTAGGACAACTTCACCTGGACAATTTCCTCTGCACAACTACCCCCGTCAATAATCTTCCCCCTACTCTACAACTAACCCTAACACTATTTCTGGGAGTAGATGTCAAGTGATGTAATTGTCCCGGGTTATTATTCTGATACGCTTAAGGCAACATCAATCAAGGGGCAGATCACAATTTCACTGTGATTTTGAGGTATCATGAAGACACTAACCTTGGCATTCTTCATCTTGTTCATGACGGAGCCCAAGTCTTCGACATCAATGACGTCCATCTCATCAGGGTCTTCCTGGTCACTGTCCAGACCGTCGTCAGCCTTCTCCTCATCGTCCTTCTCATCGTGGCTCTCATCATTCTACATCCACAGGGAAACATATCACATTACAAACATATTAAAGGGGAACATCAAATTCAATTAGTTTTGTTCAAATGTTCATACTTTTCCCTTTATTTGTCATATTTTTGATTGTCTCCTTCTGACATTCACATAAGGGGTATGACAATAACATAACAATTACATTCTTCTCTAATACAGTGATATTCAAATATATTGAATGAAATTATTAGACAAATTTCTGATGGGATACGGAGGTGTGGAATTAAATTGTGGACAAATCAGCTGAAGGTTGTGAATAAGTTTTATAAACAAATTGAAACACCCACATAAAAAAAAAAAACAAGTGTTCATGAAAGTAAAAGCAGGGGGGCATTTCATCAAAGGACTTGTCGGACATTTTATCCAACAAATTTGCTCTTAGCCAATCAGATGCAAGCATTTCAGTAGCTTATAACAGTTTGTCGGATAAAACGTCCGACAAGTCCTTTCATGAAACGCCCCCCTGGTCACTCTATATTCACTTTACCAGCAGATATTCAACAAACTTTCACATCATTCAGGAGAGCTGGTCACTCTATATTCACTTTACCAGCAGATATTCAACAAACTTTCCCATCATTCAGGAGAGCTGGTCACTCTATATTCACTTTACCAGCAGATATTCAACAAACTTTCCCATCATTCAGGAGAGAGGAATAACTGAAAGATTATTACAGGGAGAAAAAAGTGAACACAAAAAACCCATGCATGAAACAGAATGTATACCAGGG
The DNA here is from genome assembly GCA_940671915.1 of Paracentrotus lividus. Taxonomy (NCBI): domain Eukaryota; kingdom Metazoa; phylum Echinodermata; class Echinoidea; order Camarodonta; family Echinidae; genus Paracentrotus; species Paracentrotus lividus. The sequence continues at coordinate 43,201,926 of CALNVZ010003434.1, read as the reverse complement.
GGGCATTTCATCAAAGGACTTGTCGGACATTTTATCCGACAAATTTGCTCTCAGCCAATCAGATGCAAGCATTTCAGTAGCTTATAACAGTTTGTCGGATAAAACGTCCGACAAGTCCTTTGATGAAATGCCCCCCAGATCTACATGTTGTAAGGACAAGACAAAAATATAAATGACATACCTTTTCAAATGACCTTTGACCTTTAGCATTTGTTTGACAGGTTCCATTTTCATTACAGCTGCATGATTTCTCATTGCTCTTATCACACGTCAGTACAGCCTGAAGAAAATTAGACTTCCAAGCAGTAAAGTCAGCCTCGGTACCTGTTAATGAGAAAATACAAATGTTCAGTCTTACTTTTGCAGAAAAATAATATAAATGAGAAGGAAAAATATGATTTTGGAATGTCAAATATTCTTTTTCCCCCTTCATTCTGTCTGATGTTCAGGTTAGGCGCAAGGGGAAAAAGGGAAGGAATAAATAATTTATTATTTTAACCATGACCATGTTCACTCATTCCAGCAAACATTTAGAAAGTGTTACATAATTGATTTTTTTTTAATAAGAAAATAAAACTTTAATTGAATTGAATTATGAATCAAAAACAAAAGTAAGAATCAAAATAATCACAATGTAAGGTGAATAAAATATGGGTAATGTGATATGTGCTCCAGTCTGACAATTGTTCTTGTAACATTTTACTCTGGAATATATTTTTTGTCATAGATACAGAATATGAGCTTGGTGCCAATTTAGCCTTAGCATAGAAACAATTTTTGCCAAACCATATTTCATATAATTAAATATGGAGAATCTAAAGCTTTCATGGGTAGTGGATCAAAATATGCTGACCCCAGACTTGGTGAAAGGCACATGAGGTACCTGTCTTGAAGGTAAATTTCTTGACCACAGCAAAACAAGCTGTCAATGGTAGACAGTTTCAGGCATCATCAGGCTGGGGAAAGTGAGATTTAATGACTTCACCAGATGGAGCGATGGGTGGACTATACAAGGCATTACATACTCTTACTGGATAGACATCCATGGTGTCAAATTACCCATAGAAGCTGAAGATTCACCATCTTTAACATACAACTCTATGTTATTGGTGCTAGTCTATGAACACCAGCCTTTTACCTACCTCCATGCTTGCTTGCTGCTACATTTCCATCCCCTTCTCCTCTTGGAAGCAAAGGCCTGGCATTCAAGTCTAACAACCACTCATGAACTCTTTTACTCACCTGGAATTAATAAAGAAACAATCCCCGTAAAAAAAAATGACCAGCATCCATTGAAGCCCATGGGAAATTTGAATGCTCAACGTTGGTATATGTACATGTACCTCAAGTCATTTTGCAATTTTACAGCAATTTGTTACAATGTATTAAGTAAAAAAAAAAAGTGAACTGCTGAAACTGCTTATCCAATAAAGGAAAGCTATTGGAGTAAAATGAAGTCAAAAGGAGCCTCAGCTTTCGATCCTAACAGGATCTTCGTCAGAGACAAAATGCCACAGAATAGTAGGGAACAAACATAGATATAGAGAAGGAAAGAAAAAAGCTACAAGAAGAGGGGGAGCCTGGAGGAAGAGAAACAAAGGGAACAAAAGGGGTGATGTGAAAGGTATTAAGTACTTATTTTTGCGACGGGTTATTTTAACCAGTTTTCAGAGTCAGTTATCAAAAAGACTTTCCTCATCAAAGTAAGGTCATTTACCGTAATGAAAACATAGGCGAAATTGCAAAAATTTGCCTTCACAAATTGCCGAACTAGTCATAAATCATGAAAATATCTGTACATGAAAACATTGATTGGTCTTGACATAGTATCAAAATTATTGCCCAGAGACGTTGATTAGAGCAACATGGTTCTGTCTATGCAAATACATGTATGTGATATCCCCCTAGACATTTTGTAGTTTAGTGGATAAGTTACCAGAAAATTGATCACATGCTACAGGGTTCAAATCCCGACTTCACAAACATCCTTTGGCATTGGCGGATCCAGGCAGGGGAGCAGGAGATGTGCCCCCACCAAATAATTTAAAAACCCTCATTAACTATATATGTTAAAGATGGGGAATCTTCAGCTTTCATGGGGAGTGGATCAAAATTTGCTGACCCCAAACTTGGTGAAAAGCACATGGGGTACCTTTCTTGAAGGTAAATTTCTTGACCACAGCAAAACAATCTGTCCATCATGGACAGCTTCGGGCATCATCGGGCTAGGGAAAGTGAGATTTGATGACTTTACCAGATTGAGCGATGGGTGCAATATACAAGGCATTACATAAGTTTTGGTTGTGGTCATAAAAGTCAAGTGATTGAACACACCTGTTACTGGCTTAACATCGATGGTGTCAAATTACCCATGGAAGCTCAAGATTCCCTGTCTTTAAAATTTGAACAAAAATTGGCGGTGCTCACCCTAATTGCCCCCCCCCCCCCCCCTATAATTTAAAAACCACTCAGTGACTGTACATGTTAAATTTTGAAAAAAATTGGCGGGGCTCACCCTAATCGCCCTCCCCCCACCCCATAATTTGAAAAACCACTCATTGACTGTTCATGGTAAAATTGAAAAAAATTTAAGGAACTCCCCAAATTGGACCTGGCTCCCCCACCCCCTCCCCCATATTCAAATCCTTGATACACCACTGTTTGGCAAGATATCAATCTACATTTGCCTCACTCAACCCAGGTGAGGTATAATCAGACACTCACTGTGTTATAATGATCTTGATAGAGGGAGTTTCCTAGTCCAAAGACAGCATAGCGATGTCCTTTGAGCAGCGTCCTGGGAACCCGGAAGTCGTTGACGGATTCCTGGAGCCATCGACAGAACCACGCCCCACCCTGAGGAGGCTCACCGTCCGTGTAAGTAGACAGGATGTACACACAAACCGTCTGGTCATCTTGCTGTGAGGCAAAGAAATTTGAAAGATAGTAAGAAGGATTTCAATGCCAATTGACAGTCACAATGGACCAATTTAAGAATTGCCAAAATACTCTTTTTGTTCATTAGGCTTAGAAAATTGATGATCTTCAACTGTGTGACATACTGCTAGTTCATAGGAGTTATCAATTAAATATTGCATATAAATAGCAACACTGAATTCCACTTGGAAGTGCCTAAAATGGATGAAAATCTATACCAAACTCATGGACTTGCACCATTCTTACATACATATCATATCACCCTCTCACGAGGTAAATTGCCATTTTATCTAAACCCAAATGACTTATATGCCTGTTTGGTCTCATCCCACAAGGTCTAATTCCATTTTGACTACAACCAGTTTGTCTCATTACCTTTTGTCTAATTTCCACTTTGATTATTTATTATTTTGTCTAATGTCTAGTTTGTCTATTGTCAACTTGATTAATTCCAATAACGAACTGGTAATAGACGAAATATTCATTTAAGCATTAGACGAAAATGATGCAATTAGACCATTTGGTTATTAGACGAATTGGCAATTACACTAAGAGGTCATAAAACCAAGTGAGAATTAGACAAAGTATGTATTATACCAAGGGTAAATCTGACCAAATTGGTTTTAGCCAATGTGGTATTAGACAAACAGAGAATAAGACTAACTGTTGTTAGACCAAGTGGATATAACACTCTTTCATCAGTTAGGTCATTCCTTCAATATGAATTCCATTAAGTAACATGAATATTACTTGTAATAACAAAGCACATTTAAAATTTTTATCGTTCATATATTCTGTTCCATTTATAATGTGTATTATTATAACATGTATTACACCTTAAAGGGGAAGTTCACCCTGGGTTTAAATTGGTTTTAAAAAATGCAGAAAAATAAAAGAAAAATATGAGTGAAGGTTTGGAGAAAATCGCCCAAAATGATAAAGTTATGAATATTCAAAGTTTTGATTCTATGACGTCACATGCGAGCAGATCTCCTATGTTTTATGTAGCGTAAATTCCATAAAATGTCATTTTTTTCCAGAAGTAATCAATTATGTCACCTGTGCCGTAGATATACCATCAAACATATATTCATATACATGACTATATCAAATTCACCCATTCCTTTATCAAGAACCATGACAAAAAGACAAATTTATGGAATTTATATACACAACCAATGGGAGAGATGCTCGCACGTGACGTCACAGAATCAAAACTTTAATTATTCATAACTTTGCTATTTTTTGGTCGATTTTCTTCAAACTTTCACTAATATTTTTCTATTATTTTTCTTCATTTTTTTAAGACCAATAAAATTCCAGGGTGAACTTCCCCTTAAGACTTACATCTAGTAAAACATGTTTCTCAGGATCAAACTCCTTCAGATCAATGACCTCTGTGTTCACTCTGTCTGGAAGATCTTTAACCAGTTCTACAGCCAAGTTCTGAAAAAAGACACAAGAAAATGAATGTTGGAGAGATAATATATCGGTATCAAATTATTGTCTCATAAAGCTAAATCACATTTGCCATTAAACAAAAATTCATTTCATGAAAATAATTAGCAAATAAACCAAGTGTCACTTAAATGGGCTTTACAGCCTTTTGGGTAAAGAATTAAAGAAAATTTTAAAAGAGATTTTTTTTTAAAACTGTATTTAATGAAAAAATGCTCCATACATCATAAGGAAATAGGTCTATATTTTTTATAATAACAATAATAATAAGATTAATTTATATAGCGCAGTCACTATATAAATATACTCTACTGCGCTTTCATACTCCTATTGCTTATGATACATGAACAAAAATAAATCATAATCTACTTAAATGCTTCCATACACAAATGTGTCTTCAATAGAGATTTAAAGACAGGAACAGACTAGCCATTCTAATTGTGACTGGAAGTTGATTCCACAGTTTAGGAGCTTCATAGCTGTATGCACAGTCTCCAAGAGTTGCCCTTTTTTCTAGAATCAGGTATGAAAAAGATATTTCATTCCTTTATCAATTTATGTCAAAACATAGTATGTCCATATTTGTACCAAAATTTGTGATCACGGGCCTCTGGTGTTCACACAGTATGAAATGTACTGTGCAAAAACGTGAGGCCACACATGTTTACACTGTTTAGCGTACCTTTGCAGTGCCTGTTTGGGTGCCATAAAAGACCTTTACATTGGTCACATCTAATGAAGATGTAGACTTAGTCAGTGCATCTTCTTTGTCAATCTGCTAAAAAACAAAACAAAACAAACAAGTTAGGAATAATTCACAAAAAGTTTTAAAAAATACAACACAGTTGAAATTACAGTTACATGACAATTAACATATTCCACAGACTGCATGTATGATTACAAACACTGAATGAGACATAAAACATCTGGCTTAAATAAGATACCGGGTATTCAGAAAATAACATAAATTTTGAATGACTGTCTTTTGACTTAATGATGGACACACTAATCCCTGTCAATTGCAAGAAATGCACAATCACTTTGAATATAATCTGCAAAAACTGAAAATAATTTTTTTTTGGGGGGGGGGTTAATGAATGTGTCTAGTTCTTTCATTGGCCATTTTTAAGACCTTGTATTAAGTTTGAAAACTCGCAAGAAGTCTCTGGCAAAAAATACATTTTTACAATTCCCCTACCCCCCCCCCCCTATCTCTCTCACTCTGTTTCGATGCTCGTCTCAATTTGACATTATACCTGATGGCCAGTCGTTCTACGTCTACTGAAGATAGCTATTCCTATCACTGCAGCAACAACGAGCCACACCCACTGCCATCCATCTGACCACAATCCCTGGTCTTCCATCATATCAGAGTCAGCATTGCCTGTGCAAGGTAAAAATAAATGCACTTTAAATACCTCTACACTTGGCATTGATTGTTTGGAAGAGTTCAAAGAGTAGAAAGAGCCTGCATATGAGGGATAAAAGAATAGAACTACTGTTTTTACCCTTAAAAATGTCCATTTTCTAATGGTTAGATATCAATATCATGCGTAGATCACTCAATTCTTTGTTTCACCTTCAGCTGAATGTGCAAATGAGAGGTGTCTTAGTTAGCGGCAACCTCACACTTTTGTTAATTAAAACCCCAAAACAGAAAAAAAAAGTCAACCATTCCCACACATCGAAATGTCTACAAGTTCGTTCGTACAGAGCTAGAGGACAATGCATTTTGATTGTTGGGCGCTCTGATTAGCTATCGCGTGAAGCTCCGCCTCCTGGTTGCGATGACTGAAGTGCGTTGACCGTAACTGAACAACGCGATTCAGCTGTTCCCTATCGACCGCTTTTATCGTGCACGCTGTCAATCATAACCAAAGTGGACCCATTTCGCAAGAAAAACTGCAAGACTCGACTTCACAAAACATGCGGCGGAAAGCCACTCTTTCAATACTTTTCAGAATAAAGAAGAGAAATATAAAAACGAACTTCCACGAATCCAACTATCGGGCCCCGCCCGACAGTTGAAAACATATGAAAAAATGAGGACTTACCAAAAAAAATAAATAACGAGTCTAAATTTCATCGTGACTATTGTTCATCGGAAGGCACAATGGTAGTGTATTTCATATGCTAACGTGATCATTCGAGCGTCGTGCATATTTGTGGAGTAAAAATTTAAACGTGTCCCAGTACCCAGCAGGTGGCTTGTAACTTGTAGTTGTACTAATATGCTACCTTAGTCTTCAATATGTTTAAAGAATTAACCCCTTCCCATCCCCCCAAACAAAAAACAAAAACAAACATAGGTATATTTTCTCTTGAAACAGAATTGGTGCTAATCCTGGCAACAAATCTGGGTGATTTTTAATATAAAATGTCTTCCCTTTTTCTCAAGAATACAACAAGTCAAGATCAAGATTAACAATATTAATAACAGCATTGCATGAATCCAAATCCAATGACACAATAATTAGCTTATTAGTAACTATTAAAACCAAAGAACCAAATAACACAAAATAGTTGCTTGTTGTTTACATGCCACATGGTCAATTTTGTGGGGAGAAAAATAAATACGTAACTAGCATAACTAGTGATAGTCTAATTACACATAAACGTATATGTGGGGCATGTGTGAATTATTTATCAGAGTCTGAGAGAAGGGAGTGGCAAAATCTTGCCTTTGTTATGATTTACAATAAATTGTAGTGTTTCAAACTAACTTACTTGCAATGCTCTCTTGTAGAAGAATGAGGACAAAAACAAGTCCCGCCCATTGTAGTTTTTCCCACATTCTAAATCTAAAGTTGACCTGGCAAAAATGGAGGCCTACTCGACTCGAAAATGTAAACAATAGATTTGTGAAATATTGCCAATCATAGATCAGGCCTTTAAAATTTTATTATTTATTACCCCTTAAAATCCACAATTTTTAAATTCATTATTATTAAAATTATATAATCAATGATATAAAATATATTTCAAGCAGTTAAAACTACTATTATTACTCTAAAAATATTATTTGAACATCAATTTTGGTTACTTTTCGTATACATTCAACTTGGCAATGCAATACGCGTGTAGTTTGTATTGGCTAGTGCATTATCACAATATACACGTGCAAAAAGTAGGCCTAGCATATTTAGCCTTCTCTTTCGCCCGTCTCCAGCCGTCTGCAAACTTGAGGTGAATGGTACTAATATTCTCTCGGTGCTTTTTTGTTCTAGTACGCTAAACGAAACAGGGAACTTTCAGGATACAGGGTTAGATTTGAGTAGAAAACTCCTTTTCGCCTCTCAAAAAATCACAGGCACTTCATCACCATGAAGTTGATAACATACGCAGCCAACATGGTGTTAATAATCACCTTTTTTCTTGTGCACGAGGTAGCAAAATGTGCAGGAATAGAGGTTATTTATGCCGTGAACAGCGGTGGACCGGCGCACGTCGACATGTACGGGACGCACTACCAGGACGACCCCTTGACCATCGGGATACCGTCGGACTACGGGAAGAGTATGCCGATAGGCAGGGTCCCACCAAGTGATGCGATTCTTTATCAGACGGAACGTTATCATATGTCGACTTTTGGTTATGATGTCCCGATCAAGGAAGATGGCGACTATGTTCTGGTTCTCAAGTTTTGTGAAGTTTGGTTTACTTCCTCAAGAATGAAGGTGAACCAGCTAACTTGTGTTAGCTCTTTTAATTAAATGAGTGGGAACACGTCTTCACTCCCTTTTATTTTTAATTCCTTTACTTTTTTATTTAGTTTCATTTGTTTTGTTGTTGTTTTTTTTTGCTAAAGCCGATGTTATATTTTTGAGGGTCAGACTTTAATTTATTATGACATTACTAGATTTCTAACATGCCAGGGGGAAAAAGTAGCATTTCTTTTTTTATATTTTAGATGAAAAATATGAAGAAGAAGTCTTGATTGGTGTAATGACTAACAAGTAAACGATTAGAAATTAATTAATTTACAGATACAAAACTATCATTATTTTGCAAAGACTGTACTGCCAGCATTCTCTTGGAGATTATGATGTGTTTATTGAAGGAAAATTATGATTGTATAGATAATTAATACAATTGCATGAAAATGTATAAGGGTTAAGTTAGGTTCTTCTTCTCTTATTCCAGTTGAAGTGCTGCTTCAAAAATACTGAAGATAGATACACTGCCTATATATAATTTCAATTTCTTGTTTGATCGTTAAAACTTAAGTGATCGATCGGTATTGAGAATACATCCCTTTCAGTTTCACTTTTCAGAAAGTGAAAAGGAATAACAACACATCCAATGATGATGATGATTTGAGATAATCTGTCCTAGCTTCTCGGCTTGCTCTTTTAGAACCACCTTTCCACCAGTTGTATTTCGATGTTTTATAATTAAGGTCAATCTTCTAAGTCTAAGGACGTAAACTAAGTTAGACTAAGCAAATCATTGCATGGTTTTGAAAAATAATGGTTTAAAACCATATAATTTCAGAGAAACTTTAGAAGGTGATTATCCCATCATAATTCATTATTAAATCAATATTGTATCAGGACAAGTACCCCCTGGACAATTACCACAGGACAAATACCCCCAGAAATATGGTTAGGGTTAGGTGTAGAGTAAAGGGGTAGATATTTGGGGGTGGGGTGTAATACGGTTGTCGAGGGTAAATGTTCAAGGGGTAGTTGTCCTAGAACAAATTGACTTTTGTAAACTTTTACATCTATTTCCAACTTATTCAAGTTTTTCTGCATAAATTACATGAAGGCCCGAATCTTGATGAAATAATTTTTATCAATCGACTTGAATCAAGTTTTATTTGTTTTGTCCCCATACATAGGTATTTGATGTGGTGTTAAATGAGCAGCATACAGTGGTGCCTGACTTGGATATCTATCATAAAGTTGGTCGAGGTACGGCTCATGATGAGTTCATCCCGTTCACAGTCCGTAAGAGCAAACTCATAGTACTAGGAGAGACGTCTTCTCTCAGCGGTTATCTTAGAGTTGAATTTCAAAAGGTCAGTGGTTCCCATTTCACATGTATCTTTATCCCCTCCAGTTGTAGTCTTGTGCCATCCTCTGTCTAAAATTGTATCATATCTTGTTTTTATCATTGCTATTACAGGCAAATCCTAATCAAGTTCTTGGGACCATACACAATTTGTCAATGTTTTTTTAAAACCTATCTTCCATTTATAAATATATCTTGACTGACATTCATGAATTATTGAAAATTGGAATTCAACTCTTCATTAGTGAATTTGTTGTATCAGGATTTTATTGTATTAACTCTGTGTACATGCAGTGCAAACTGTTTAGGTTACATGAATACAATAGAATATCTAAATTAGCATCTCCAGTGTGATGAAGATTTATTTATTAACAATCTTTCAATTATCATCCTAAATTGGCAAAAGTTAGATGCATAGTTTTAATGAATTCTTGTTTTTACATTATAAAAATATGGATTTTTTTTCTAGGTTGAAGGATGTGAAAATGTAATACATGTATGTGCCAATTTAAGGAGAACAAGAGATTTATTTATATCTTTGAAAATGTTTTAACCTCCTCCTATGTAGGGACTTGTGATGTTCAATTCTTTTTCTCTTTCTCTTTTACAGGGTGATCTAGACAACCCTAAAATCAATGCTCTTGTTGTATACAAAGGAACCTTAGATGGTGAGTATGAATGGGGCTAAAATTACCAGACTATGATCATATCCATCAAATGAAACACCTCATAGCAGATGTTAGGCCTATCAATGTTTGATTATTAATTTAGTACATGTATCTTATAGTTCATGACCTTGTAAATGATATTTTTGCTGAACATACATGTGCATGTACACTGAGTGCATACAGTCATGTACACTGAGTGCATACAGTCATGTACACTGAGTGCATACAGTCATGTACACTGAGTGCATACAGTCATGTACACTGAGTGCATACAGTCATGTACACTGAGTGCATACAGTCATGTACACTGAGTGCATACAGTCATGTACACTGAGTGCATACAGTCATGTACACTGAGTGCATACAGTCAACCATGCATAAGTTGAATCCATTAGGACTACAGAAAAAGCTTTGAATTATGACTTACAAATGGTTAAAAACAATAGAATTGTAAAGAGAAGATGACTTGAAAAGACTTTTGACTTAGGCAATTATGTTGGACTAAGTAGGCAAGGTTGACTGTACCATGTAATTCAGCTACAAGTGTACATTTAGTGGTTTCAAATGAAGTCAGTATCACTGTAAAAGTCATATCCGTTTGAAGAATATAAAATAACAATTATTCTGTTTTATGTGAATCTGTTTACCCTTTGAATATACAGAGGTTCCAAAGTTACCACCATTCCCCGGTCTGGAAGAACCCGATGATGAAATCGATGACGATGAGGAGAAGGAGGAAGAAGATGCACCCAAGACGACCACGAAGGCCAAATGGAAGTCTGGACCCAAAGCCGTCGATCCTTACGCCGCCGATGAAACCAGCTTCTTATTCCCAGTACTTATAGCAATAGCAATATTCATCCCAACGTTGTTCTGTCTCTGTAGATTATAATACAAATCTAATATAGTTCACAATCTTATCTAGGGGATCTGCACTAGTTCCAAATTATGCTCATGATTGTTGTCAGGGGCAACCCACAAAATTTGGTAATTGACAAGAGGATTGTCGATGAAGGTACTTTGTGATATTGTGATTTATATTACTGAAACCCTAAGTACTGATTACTTGAATTTTAATAGGGTGTAACATGGTTGCACTGATGAAATCTGACACAAGCAGGCGAGCTGGCTAGTATTGGTCCATTTTTATTTCCTATTTTGTAATTTGAAAATATTTGGTGGAAGAAAAAATAGGTAGTGTGGGTGTAATTTTATTAGTATGGGCTCGCTCCTTTTGCATCATATACATTTAGGGGATTAGCGGTCTACACAAAAAGTGAAGTCAAATTTGTGACAAAAATACTTTTTATTGGTATTTTATGCAAATTTGTTTTGTGTTTTGTATTTTCTGGGAAATTTATTATAGATGTATGTACCTTGTACCTTTCACATTAATATTGCATATCATGTTTTGTTTTATGTGTGAAAGATTAGTGAATATAGTGACATTTGGGTGTGTGTTTCGTATGAAAAGTTTTTGTAATGTTGCAAAAGTGCTCATTTTCGGAATGCTGCAATTTTCTGGCATTCACCCACCCTCTTTATACAGTCTGTGTAAAAAAAAGATGGTACAGTCAGGGAAAAAATAATTTAGTTGTGAAATCCTTTCATACAATGTGTGTTTCTGATGCGCTTTGTTCTGTATAATTTGCTTTCGTAAAACAAAAGTTATGCTAAGATTTGTGTGACGAGGAACAAATAAAAATTACGCACGTCTATTGTTCTGGAGCGCTGAATTCATGGCCATTATGCGAAGCCTACACAAAGGCATGGGATGGTGTGCGAAAAACAGACTTTTCTTGATTGCAGAAAACTAGTCATATCTCAAAAAATGCAGCACCAAATGTGATGAAAAAAAAAAATGCAGAAGAAAGTCTGATTTTCCTGCTTTATAAAAATACCAAATAATACCAGGATGTGATTGATTTTCATACTATAAAAATGTATTCCAAGTGTACCATTTTATTTGACACAGACTGTATAACTTGTCTTGTTCACACTTTTTGAATGGTCTACAGTAACGAAAGTTTCTGAAATGTGAGATTTTTACTTACCAATGCTATGAAAAGATAAGTTCTACCAAATGTGACATATTTTAGAGGTATGATAAAATGCTTTAAATACCAGTACTCGAAAGGAAAATCTGTGTAATATACCTTTTTTTCTCCCTTTTTTTTTTGTTTGTTGTTGTTGCAAACTTTAGCATAAACTACATGTATATGTCTATCTACCATAAATGTGTTCCATAAGTATGTACTAGATTTTGTACATTATCTGCATTACTTCTGATAAACGTCAGTGTTTAATATCCAAAAGGTCTGTCATTTTGAGAGCCTAAATGAACCGCTATTGTGCAGGACAGCTAGTCATGGCATCTTTGGTATCTGACATTTGTTTTAGATGTGGTTGCATAGTGCAAGGTCATCCCTCTCGTTAACTCTTTCAGGAGAGGAATTATACAGCACTTGGCTTATGTTTGATCAGCTTTTCTACTGCAAGTTTGCAACACTGGTATTTTTTATTCAGTGCTAATAGCTTGTATTTTCAAAGGGTGACTAAAGTTAGTAGGCCTTCTAACTTTAGTCACCCTTCGAAAATACCGGCCTATATGTTTAACAAAAAGTTATTTGTTGAAAATGTGTTCTCTAAGACGTTAATTATGTTTGAAATTATTATGATTTGCAAATTGTATGGAAAAACACTGATTTTTTCCGTAAGTCGGATTGTTGCAAATTAAAGGATTTTTATGCTTAATTTTCTTTTAATTCCTCAATGCTAAACTGTAAGTGGTAGCTCTCCAAAATAAATTGGTCTCCTTGTGTGCAGAAGGGTTTGCTTTCTCTGCTGATATATCTGGAATATTTTTTAAAACTCACAATCAAAAGACAATGTGTCGAACCACGTAATGTGAAAGGTTGTTGCAAATTGGCAATCGGTCAATTGACAGAAATTATTTACAAATTGTACTTCACATGCTGGTTTGTGAAACTAGCAACAAAATATGCAATCGTCAAATAGGTAATCAATTAAGCTTAGCTTTATTTAAACGAGAAGGTGGGCAACAGTGGGCAAGCGAAATGTGTTGTTCTATAATCATTAGAGAGTTTCCTCCTTTAAGCAGAATCTTGCATTTGTGCTAATTACAACGTGGAAAGTATTTTATTGCCAAATATGCAGTGCCATCAATGATTTGTTTGTTCATGCCCATCAAATTTTATTTTTATATTGCTTTGGCCTTGCTTTTGTTTTTATCCAAGTCTCCTAATGCCAAACAGACTATTTATGTTAGGAATGGCTCAATTTCTAGCAGTGAGTGGTTATAGCTTGTATCTTGTTTTTTTATTTGGTTACTTCATAATATTATGCAAACTTCACTTTTTCAGTAGCATGTATGCTTGTGACAGCCAAGTGTATCATAACTTTGGTGCTTTGACAGATCAGTAAAAACACATTAAAAACATGAATTCATAATACCTATTCATAATAAACTAAATGAGGAACAATAGATATTTTAACTTGTTAATAATTTGAGTTTTTCCTCCTACAGTATACCAATATTGGCTCTACCACACCACCACTTGATTTGCTATGCTTGGCTGATCGCCATCATATCTAATCTTCAGACATATTCTGTAGCTGGGGCATAACCGAGGCATTACCTTTAGTCCCACATACTGGAAAAATAAAAATAGCCACAGCTCCCGGCGAGCCAATGTATTTTTTGTTTAATGTGTGTATGAAGTCCGTAGAGAGATTGTCTTTGTATATTTTGGGACGTCAATATAGAATATAATTATGAATTTGGTGACTTAATTGGTGTCTTGTTTTTGTCTTTTGTTCGCAATTGTTTCTTGTTCTATGTAATACATTGTATCGAATACAGTTAATTTACCTGACATAATGTAGACTTGTATGTGTATAATTGGAAGTACACAAGGGAATCAGAGGTTTCTGAGCTACTTATTTGCAATGGTTTGGGTTTTTATTTTATAAATGCTATTGTCATATTTTTTCCTCTTTTTTTTTCAATGTAAAATAATCATTGTGAACATTCCTAATAAAATTTCACTTTCTTATATTTTTCCTTGTTATTGTTGTTTCTTTAGCTGGCTTTAAATTTTTTTCTTTCTTTAAGGTAGTGAAATGTTTCATGATAAAGAAAAAACTAAATACAGTCTTTTCCTGTTATAGTGAGATGCGTGGGACCAAACCAATTCCATTCAGGTCTCAATATAACAAGCACGGGTGCAATGAGATTACTTTGTATCAAGGAAGCTTCAAGATCCTTGGTTGTACAGTGAGTCCCAAATAAAAGTAAACCCAACTTTGAGAGCCTCGTATGAAAATTATATTACTTATGTGTGATTATTTTTGTATCATATCAAAGAGTAAGTCATATTCTATCCAGTGATGCCAAAATCATACCTGTGCTGTCAAGGATGACTGACCACTCAAGTTCTAAAAAATTTTGGTCAAAAACAAATTGTTCCAAGTTTTATCAGAAGCAATCCTGGCCTTCTGATCATTCTTTCTTTGTGTGAGGTCAGCCATATAAGTCCATTAATAATGGACGATGGATTTCTTGGTCTAAATGCAAGGGCTGCTTCTCCTAAAACTTGGAACACTTGAATTTTGACGCGGCTTGTTTTTTTAAAGCCCAAGTCCTCAGCCATCCATCACAACACAGGTATAAGTTTGGTATCATGGAATAGGAAATGAGTTACTTTTTATTATGAAATAAATATCAAATTTACATAAGCTATAAAATTTTAATAGTTTTATGAGGCTCTCAAAGTTGGGTTTACTTTTTTCTGGGACGCACTGTATAGAGGCAATTCTCTGTTCCCCAAAATTTCAAACATGCTCCCATGTGTTCAATAGAACAAGATTCTGTTATAATAAGATATTTTGCCTTGGTTCCAAGCAGCTTATTATATTGGGAGTGGACTGTAAATCTTGTTATACAATACTGAATAAGTATATAGGCACATATAAATGTCATCTGTACACATGTTAGCAATTTTGACCTGAAAAATTGTCTCGTGGTGACGAAATCTTGTATCCAGGCTTCTTGTAATTGCGGGGCTTGGACTGCACGCCCTACAGTGAAAACTCTTTATAACAAGGTCCTTGGGACTGGAATATTTCTGTCGTTTATCTGTTCGACAACAAAAAAAAAAAAAAAAAAAAAACATGATTTCCTCCCGTTTCCACAGTATTTTGTCATAGATGATAGGGAATAATCATAGGCCTTTAAAAGTAATGAGTGAAATATGATTATTATTTCTTTCTTTATGAATTATTCCATCTAAAAAGCAGACTCAAGTTAGCCAATCCAGTTTGACACAGGCTCTATATATGCTACCTTACTTTGACAAAAGGAAAAGCAAGTGACAAAAGTGATTGTTTGTTGTAGAAGATCAAAATGTGTCCGCCATTTACACTGATGTCAATGCAGGGGGTCAACGGTGTCGATTTGTCTGGTCAATGTGATCTCATAATGTTTTACCTGACATAATTATGATGAATTTTAATACTAGTCATGAAATTTTGACAGAATGATGATGGCACTAAAATTAAATGAAATGAGCGGCCTACTCTCTACAAACAAAACTGAGGATAAAAACTGATAAAATGGGTGGAACCGGGTGGAAAAGGGCCGAGGAGCGACATCCTTTTCAAAAGTGTATAAGGTGATCATTTTTTGGCCTTTAAAGGGATTAAGTAGCTTTCAAAAACAAGAGCAATTATATCAAGATTAATAAAATTATATTGATCCAACAGTAAAAACAAACTAGTGGGAGAGAGATGATATGCAAAAAAAAAAAAAAAAAATTCAATGATAAGAACGTCAACGATGAACCAAAAAATATTTAACGGTCAGTAGATATAAATATATTTTTTAAAAAAAAACATGTAATTGTAAAAACAATCAAAACCTTGCAAGACATCCAAGGAACCATGAATTAACAATATACATTGAAATAAATCAAGAGAAAAGAGATACAGAAGAGAAAAATCAAACGTAAGTTTAAAGAGTTCAAATACCATAAACAGTGGCACATACACATGTAACTAACATACGTCGGTAGTTCAAAGTAAATAATATAGGCTCAATTTACTAGTATAACAGAATGAAAAAACAAAACAAACAACAAAACAACAACAACAAAAAAAAAACAAAACAAACCCCCCCAAACGAAAAAAAAATTGAACTTGATTGTCGATGATTGAATTTGAAGATGTAAAAAGCCAGGGTAAAAATTTATTTTAAGAAAGTAAAATCATACTAGAATCTATAACAGATACTGAAATGTCTATCAGGTTAACATTAAAAATAATTTTAAAAAGAGTGAGATATCAGGAAAGGCTTAACATTGTCGACTATTTTAGCTTAATACATCTTCCATTGCCCCCCCTTCCCTCTTACTCTCACTCAGTATCTGATCATAGTCGAATAAATACAGTCCCCATGCGTTGCATCTCAGGTAATGTTTTAAGACTGGAATGATTTGTAAGTTGAATTTACGCTAAATTAGGACTTACCTCCCTATCTTTAAAATGAATAGCCTTTAGAACCATGGAAACATTCCTTGCATTGCTATTCTCAGAGAGAGCACATGTTGTCCTCTTCATCACTTTGTTGGGTTGATAATGACATTCTTCTTTTCTCCTTCTCGGCAAACTTTGGCAACTTCAGATTTCAAGCTTGCCCGCGTGTTTGCTGCCCTTTGCAACTAAGAACGGTGAATTGTAAGATTTTTTTTTTTTTTTTTTTTTGTATTTTTTTGTATTTTTTTTTTTTTTGTTTTGTATTTTTTTTTTTATTATTTATTTATTTATTTTTTTTTTGGGGGGGGGGGGTAATATATAGAGTAGTGCAAAGCAGCAATATAATATGTTCTTTTTTAATTTTAGTTACAATAAACATTGAGACAAAGAGATTATTGGTGGTAACGAGAGACACTGGAAGCATGTAAATGGGAGAGAGGAGAGGAGAGAGAGAGTAGAAGAGAGATAGGAGGAGAGGAGATACAGATAGAAGACGGAGAGAAAGGAGAGAGAGAGAGAGATCGGAATGGGAGGGTAAAAGAGGGACATGCAAGAAAAGAAAGTGAGCTCAAAAAGAGGGAAGGTAGCGACCAGGAAGAAAGAAATCCATATGTCCTTTTATTAAATGTAGCTAATTGTCATTTTAATTTAGGCTTTTTTTTTAACAGATAGATCGTAAGGCCATGATCTTAGGAACATTCATATGTTCATATTATAGGCACCAAGTCACCTTTAAAATTATTGACAGATTCTAGACACATAAATGTTTATTACCATTATGATTATTCGATCCTTCTTCCATATATGATCGTTCATGTATACAACTATACAGCCCCATTGACACCAAATTATCATAAGACGCTATCATTTATTTGATAATTAACCATCAATAATGCAAATATATGTACGGGTGCCTCGGTTAATCATTAAATATTGATATGTTTCATTCCATTTTAAGATAACCGGCTCACAGAAACAAGGTCCATATCGTCTGCTCAGACTGAGGCAGAGGGCATATAACTGCCTACTGTGACAGAAGGAAGCAAGAGCATAACATACAATCAATTTGACTTTTTAATGCTATATACTCTAAAAACAAAAGGTAAAATGGGTGGAAACTGGGGTAAATCACCCTTAAAGGATGCAGTAACATGAATAATTCAATCACATTTATCGATTTAGCTATTTTTTTCCACATAATTATAAACACTTAGGTCAGTCTGGTATCTCTTAAATTGCAAGCTAATTGCTTGCTTTACCTTCGAGATATCAATGATTTATACTCAAAATTTATAAACCGACACGATGGTTTATAAAACCATGTGCTTTCCACACCCCATTTCCTGTTGTAAAGTCCCCGTCTCTAGCGGCCTGGTGCGCCTATCAGAAAAGGGTACTAGTGTTCAGCTGTATGCTTGGCATTGTTTGTTACACTGTTTAAGGTAGTAAAATGACTTCCATTTGATCTGAACTTTCAG
>CALNVZ010003434.1:43150204-43172432 GCA_940671915.1 Paracentrotus lividus | reverse complement strand
AATGATATCTTCAGACTCCCTCCCCCTCCCTCCAACAAAAAACAAAACAAAACAAACAACAACAACAACAACAACAAAAAAACAAACAAAAGAAAAGAAAGAAAAGAAAGAAAAGGTTTCAACATATATATATTTCGATATACTGTACATATGTCATCAAATTATTTACGGGGCTCAATGATATCTGGCCCCCTCAACATATATTAATTTATTTAGGCAGAGGCGGGGGGGGGGGGGGGGTTCGAAACCTATGCATGCACATATTCCGTAATTTTTTATGTGTGGGAGATAAACGGTACTGTCATTCAATTTACAAAATTGAGCAGTACATGAAAGAGGCCAAGTTAGAAGTGTTGCTTCAAGTGGGGCGGGAGAGGGGTTGCAACTGAAATATTTCCGGCTGTTAAAAAAGTAATCCGTGTCTTAAAAAAAGCTTGTAAAACCGAAACCGAATGATACAGCAATGATTCCCAATTTAGATATGTAGCTTTTTGTTTGCTTGCTTTTTGTTATTTAGTTTTTCCTTGTTGTTTTGTAGTTTTTGTTTGTTCTTGTTCTTGTCCCCCCCCCAAAAAAAAAAATCCTGCATGGTATGAAGTGTTAACACATGGAAGAAAGAGTCCTCCATGAACCAATCCATGAACAAATTTAATATAATGAGAAGATTATCCATACAAAGTAAATTTACAACTGTAGTGATATCGGCAGGTGTGACGGGGGGGGGGGGATAATAAAAGTAACAAAGAAGAAGCACGATATTGCCTTATTTACCATATGGAAAGTACTGTATATATATATATATATATATAAACTAATTTTGTCTCCTTTCTGTTCGTGCATTTAAAAGCGTCCAAAAGATGATTTTTGAAGAGAATTTTAAATTATTTTCCAAATGTTTATGGCGCCCTCTGCTGTTGAATTATGATTCCAGGGATAATAATTTAACCCACCAAGTACCAAGATAATTAGGGCTGATTTTTTACATTTAACTTGTCAATATAGTTATGTGATGGTTATGATATATGTGCTTTAACTATAACACTGAATATTTATAAAGTGTCTTTTAATTGCAAATTTAGCCCCAAATAAAGAAAATTGACTCGTTTTTCAACATTTTCATTTTTTATTTTTAATTTAGTTTCATAATTCTCAATTGGGCCCCATTATGGTAAAAAATAATAAAACTGTTAGGATGAAATGTCACTGATAATGATACTACTATGACATTTCTGGTCATTTAGATTAAAAATTGCAGGAAAAATTTGATTTGAGGAGAATGCACAACATTTTTCTAATGGCCAAACTGGCGCCCTTTAAAGGGCCCCCAGAAAATGAAGGAGGGGTCTGAAAATTTGAACCCCATCAATTTCTGATAGCTTGGATCCGAATGGACCCAAAAATGCAAAAATATCAAAATGGGCGTTTCAGTCGCACGCGGAGATGTTTTTGATGACATACCATTACCGCACTATAAGAAAACTTTTTGCTCTTAAACAGAAGATCTTTTTTTTTATTAAAGGGACACACCAGTATTGAATACTGGTTGACAACTTCTTCGTCTTCTCCATTTACACATAACACATCTCGCATACATGTGCGGTGCGTCGGACTAATGCACTGCGTGTGTTACAAGTGTTGTGTACAGGTGAATGGGAGAAGACATATACATGGTATCAACCAATTTTCAACACTTGCATGGCCCTTTAAATCATACCTTCATGATGATCTTATTGACGACGTTAGCACTACAGAAGTTGAAATCCAACATTTTATCTGGTTCCAGCGTCTTGATACTACAATCAGTGACAACACCACTCTCTTCTAACCTGTATCAATATAGAGAGATGGGAAATAATATATTCAATCCCCATCTCAATCTTGAGCATGGTTTAAGAATTTCAAATGAACAGAAAGTGGATGAGATTGATTACATCATTTATCATTCAGCTTTTCAGAAGTGTCATCATCCTTACGGTCTGTTATTGTCAAGACCTTTAAGCAAAATAAAAATAGGGGTCAATGATCCAAAAGTGAAATATCCCTAACCCTGAAGCCCACCATGCTTTGATTATGCTGTAGCCTTACCTTTTAATTTCAGTTTTGTCTTGTCTTGAATTGAATATTATATGCATTTCTTTAATTGTTATAATATTGTTATTCCATGGAAACCAATAAATAAAATGAAATGAAATTGATTTCATTGTCAATCAGCAAAACTCATTTCAATTTCAGATAAACAAACACTTTCTTTCATCTTAATAAGTATTTAATTTTTTTCAATAATAGACTGTACCTTATTTTTGGTAAAACAATCCTTTGAAATAATGAAGCACATGTGTGCTGAACAGGCAAGATAGAGACAAACCATAAAAATATCTTTTTAAAATTTAAAAGGAACAAGACACTGAAAATACAGTGCTTTTAACCTGCAGATGAAATCTTACTCACATGAGTAGTAATGGGATCCATAGCCTCCATAAGACATCTTCAGAGCCGGTGTGGCGCCTCCCATTGCATTGCTCCAAATATATTCAAACACTCCTGAAACAAACAAAAGAGTGGCAATGAGTTTGAATGCACAGAATTGCTCTTGACTGATAACAATTATTGGAGCCAAAGATGGAGTATTAATAATAGACTAGTCAGGAAAGCCCCGTGGCAGGCAATCCACGGGGGCTAGCAATAGGGGCCCGAACCCTCGTATTCGATACAATTTTCCTGCAATTCATTAAAAAAAAAAAAAAAAAAAAAAAAGACCCGGTGAGTCGTTTCACTCCCGTTAATCAAATTAATTTTTTTTTTTGTAGGCCCTATATGATTCTATCCCCCCCCCCCCTCAAAACAAATCAGTTTCCTTCAATGTTAGGCTAATTCATACTGAAATATACCATGTACTAAGTCTTTAAAATGATAATACAACTGTTACTTTTAGGAAGTACCAAAACAAGTATTTTTTTTCTTAAGAAAATTTTAGTTTCCTTATATAAATCAAATGGTAGGCTAATTCATATCGAAATATGTACTACTGCATCAATCATTTTCTCAAAAGTTATATTTATAAGGCTAGTTTTTATAATGCATGCCTTAGTAGATCTCTCACACAGCCTGGGTAACAACGGTCTCGATTTAAGATAACTTGTTTTACGATCAAAGCAACAGTCTGAAGTATTTTTAAAATTATCCTGCATACCTGTCCTTTACCAGTAGTTTCCATGATAGTTGGTTGGGATTATAATCTAAAAAAAAATTAAAGTCAATCTAGGGGGCATTTCATGAAAGGACTTGTTGGACGTTTTATCTGACAAACTGTTATAAGCTACAAAAATGCTTGCATCTGATTGGCTAGGAGCAAATTTGGCTGATAAAATGTCCAACAAGTCCTTTGATGAAATGCCCCCCAGCCAGCATAGAAGACGGTAAAATGAAATTGCATTGTAATTTTATTATTGAAGGTTCTTTTGAAAACTGAAGAACTTTTTTTTCTCTCTCTCTCTGCAGTCAGATTTCCCCAAGGATTCTGATATGGTGGAGTCATTCCAGTGTACACAAACTCAGAGCATTAGGTGAGATTATGTTTCTCTCTCTCCCTTTTTCTCCTCTCTTACTCAGACGATTGCCACTTTTCTGTACTCACTTTGGTCTCATTTAACATGCTCTAATTCCATTTTCTCTACAACCAGTTCATCTTTTTTTCTTTTGGTCTAATTGCCACTTTGCCTATTTAACCTTTTGTCTAATTCCCATTTCGTCTAATGTCCATTTCGTATACTGTCAACTTGTTCTTACACCAATTCCTGCAATAAACGGGGAATACTCAATAGACCAATTATTCTTTAGGATTTAGACAAAAATGCAATGAGACAATTTGGCTAAAACGTGGACAAAAGGGCAATTAGACCAAGTAGTCACTGGACCAAGTGAGAATTAAACCAAGTTTGTATAAGACCAAGGGGAAATTAGACTAAATTGTTAGTGGAACAAATGGGTTAAGCCCATGTGGTATTAGACAATCAGGAAATTGGACCAACTTCTGTTAGACCAAGTGGATATAAACCTCTTACTCCTCCCCCTCACTCCATCTTCTCTTGTTTTTATTTTAGTCCACTCCCATTATAACAAGGTGATCAAAACCAAGCTAATAATCTCATTTTAGTGAACACATACAAACATGTACATGTGGTTGAAATTGGGACTGTACTGGAAGAATTGCCTCGCCATAACAAATCTTAATGACTGTACTTCCGCTGAGCATCAGACGAGATATATTTCTTTTTCTATTGAATTATTTCCCTACCTGTATATTAGTTTCAAATTTTATTTTATTGAAGAACAAAGACTGCTTTTAAGTATACGTGTATAAAGATTTACGACTGTCATGGTGCTACATGAAATGTATCCATTTTATATTTTATTGCTTTGTAACCATGATATCACAAAACTTTCATCCAAAGTTGCCATGGCTTAATTTCAGGACTTTCATAACAAGCCTTTTTTTATCAGTAAAATTGAATTACACCCCATGTGTGAACTATGTCTGTTGAAATCTTCCATCAAGGCTCTTATTCAATCAGGTGTCCATACAAACAAAACCCTTTAAATCAGTGTTAGCAGAGTTTCATTCTATTAATTGCATCTTAGGTATAAGCTGTGTCTGTTGAAACCTTCTATCAAGGCTCTTATTCACCGAGGTATCCATACAAACAAAACCCTTTAAATCAGTGTTAGCAGAGTTTCATTCTATTAATTGCATCCTAGGTATAAGCTGTGTCTGTTGAAACCTTCTATCAAGGCTCTTATGCAGTCAAGCAAAGTGTCCATACGAACAGATAACAGAGGTTTCCTATCTCTTCAGTACATGATAAGGAACGAGGACGGACAGATCTCCTTTGTTGAATATTACGTGAGTTATCATATAATAATTGAGCACACTTGTTATCTTGTAATGATTGAATGCATTGAATGAAGAAGATATAAATTTGGGGAGTTGCTTATATTTTGCTAGTTTAAAACAACCAACATGTTACATGATAAATAGTTAAGAATCAATCTAACCCTAAAAAAGGGTAGGGATTTGTAAATAGAATGCTTTTTTTTTTTTTTTTTTTTTTTTTTTACTTCTAGTATAAATATCAAAACACAATTTCTTGGTCCTAAGGAAAGCATTTTAAAGTTTCCACTATTTATCATACTTACAATATACTGTATCCATCCAAGAGTTCAGTTGGGATAATTATATTCCAACATAAATTTCACAATAGATATGTTGATACGAAGACATTATCAGTTCAAATACTCTTACTGGCGTTACTTGCCACATTTTGATATAACAAAAATAAGCATATCAGGACAACTACCCCCCAGAATTAGGGTTAGGTGGTAGATTTTCCAGAGGTAATTGGCTTGGGGCAGATGTCCTAGAACCCAAAATAATTTTGTCAATATGATGATACATTAAAAATGGTGTAATATTTTTCCCTTTCTATTTTATTACAGTGTGCCCCAGATGAGGAATATGATGAGGATGGTTGACGACAAAGAACTCAGAAAACAAGACATTAATTTATTTGAGTTGTATAATATCTAAGAGGCTTTATTATATTAATAAGAATTTGTGCCATATGATCGCTTTAATGTACAGAATAAATATACATTTACTAACCAACCTCTGTTTTGTACAATTTTCACAATAAGACAACTCTAGATATATTTCACGTCGTTCTAGCCACAGTACTATAATAAAACATCTAGAATATAGTTCTCAAATCAACTTTAGTAATAATATTCTAGAAGTCTCAAACATGTAATCAAAGCTCAAAGTAGATTTTGTTTTCTTTTCTTTAAATGTTCAGGCATTCATTACGGCATGTACTTCCTAACAGCAAACAGTTAAGCTAGTATTAACTCTTTGCACACCATATCCATGATCCCCCCTCTGCCACATTAAATTGACATGGCTAATTCTGAATATACTTCTTGTCGATTGATCATTTAATTTCCCATTCTATAGGAAATTTGATGTAAGCAATGCCATTGAATACAATGAAATTAAAATTGGATTAAAATTTTCATTTCATTTATGTATTAGGTCCAAAGTTCAAGAAAGCAGGCAAAGAGTTATTAGATCTAGTCACTGAGATTGTTATTAGAGTGTAAACTGGTAGGAATGTGTGCCTAAAATAATGAGATCATTACATAGATTTGGTCAAAGTAAAGGTATTCCTTCCTGTAGGTAACAAGATTATAAAGAATCAATACCCTTGATGCTTGATGGGGAATTTTCTTTTCATTGTTTATACCTGCACAATCAAATCATTCCATTTATAGCTTTTGCATTCATTTATCATCAGATTCATTGTGGCTTTCTAAAAAATTACTCTGTATTAAAGCTGAAGATCAATGCAAACACGTTCATTTTTAAATTCTGCTTTATTTGTAAATAAAGACTATTAAAATATACATTAATGATTGTCCTGTTTTCTTTATAAACCCCTAACAAAATGTTTTGCAAATCGAATTTGGGCAATGATAACTTTTCAGGTATGCTTTAGTTATTCCTGATATTCATACTATTGGAAAGATAATTTATTCCCCTTTTTGTTGATGTCCTATTTGTAATGATTGTGTCATGCTTAAATGCACAAAATATCAGAATATGGAGAAAAGTAAAAAGTCAAATGTTGCAAAATGCATTTTTATGGATCAAATTGAATTCCAAATCCCGACTCTAGGCCCTGGTAACTTTTGGGGTATTTTCTAATTTTTATTTGATTTTATACCATTTTCAAGCTCATTTATTCGACTTTTCGAAGATACCCTACCTGTTGTTCTTGTATGCACAGATCATCTTAATCTTAGGACAAGTCAGAAGTCAAATGTTGGAAATTGAATGCCTATTGTGAGTGTTATTGTCTGTTGCGAGTTACTGAATTTGAGCAATAACAATGCATTTTGCAACTTTTCACTTTTTACTTTGCTTTATATTCATGAATTATGTGCATTCAAACATGATGTTACAATTGCAAATGGGTATCAATAAAAAGAAGAATAAATGAACTTTTCAATGCTATAAAAATTGATAGTGATAAAAACCCACATTAAAATGTATCAAGGTTCAAAGTTGTGTTACAGAACATTCAAACTGAACATTATCTTTCGATTTGCCTTGCATTCAGGAGGTATGCAGGGGTTCTGAGGACCTGGGCATGACATCACCATGACAAATTAGGTATCAATAAAAAGAGGAATAACTGAACTTGACAATGGGCCAAATTCAATAAAAATTATAAATTACCCCAAAAGTTATTACAGGGTCTAAAGTCGAGTTGCGGAACTTCAATGTGATCAATAAAAGTGCATTTTACAACATTTGAATATTTACTTTTCTCCGTATTCTGATATTCTGTGCATTGAAGCATGACACAATCATTACAAATATGATATCAATAAAAAGTGGAATAAATTATCTTTCCAATGGTACGAAAATCAGGAATAAATAAAGCGCACCTCAAAAGTTATCATGGCCCAAAGGCGATTTGCGAAACTTTATGGGAGGGGTTTAGTACAGTGGAAACTTGATATAACAAGGTTTTTAGGATTGGAAAAAAAAGTTGATTCAGTAATAAATAAACAATATAAAACATATTTATTTCATTTTGACAGGAGAAATGGCTTGTTATATCAGATTATTATTATTTTTTTAATATCAGGTTTCCACTCGGTTGTTTAACCCTTTGAAAGTTCTCTGAAATGTTAAACCAAGGAGATATTACAGTGAACGTAATATCTCCTTGGTTAAACCAATATATTATTAAAATTATTATTATTATTATTATTATTATTGTTTGGAAAAAGTAGATAACAGTAGACATGCCACTTATACATTACAGCTCGAAGTTTTCTAGGCCAAAGTAAAATTTATTTTACCTTATATTATTAACCCCCTTATTTTATTTTAAATGGGAAAAGAATTTGACACAGTCAATTCCTGTTTTACGATGAACAACACATCATGTTAAAAGGAGATAATTCTCCTGGAACGTCACATTGATAATAAATTGATATTTCCCAATAACAGCACTCCAATCCAGAGTATATCCCCGACTAATTCTGTAAAATGCTGGAGCGGAATCATAGTGGCCATGCTAATGCTTGGGTAATAATGAGGCACCAGGGGGGCGTTTCATGAAAGGACATGTCAGACATTTTGTCTGACAAATTTGCTCCCAGCCAATCAGATGCAAGCATTTCAGTAGCTTATAACAGTTATCAGTGAGAATCAGTGAATATTTGTTTTATGAAATGCTCCCCCAGGAGTGCCAAATCTGACAGACATGGCACGTCAGAAAAGGCCATTATTATTAATCTCATTCACTTGAAAAGCATTGCACATTGCACTGTCCAAAACAAAGTTCATATGTATATTTTTTTTCCCCTACAGTAACTTCAAAAGAAAAGACATTAGACAAATTTGATGTTAACAGTATCACATATACTAAAACAATGGACAAAATATTTATATTTAATAAAAACGGTTTTAAAAGTTTACAAATAGAGTGCAAGATACAGGAGAAAGTATAAAATATCAAGGTAAAAGGGGAAATTATATAATAATCAGCAGAATTTCTGATGACAAATAGCAAACAGTTCAACCTTGCTTATCTGGAGAAGATGCGACCAGCACCCATCAGTTTTAGTGATACTGTAATCGTGGAAATACTCGCGGTACATTAATTTTCACAGATTTCGGACGAAATCGGCAGGTGCGAATATACATGCATAAGCATGCTTTTTTTATGCATGTATTAGGTGCATTCACAATTGCGTACTTACTAAAATGCAGTGCGAATTCAAGAACCTGTGAACTTTCTTTGAGGCCGCTCAGCGCGAAAAATTAATCGCACAAAATTACAGCGAATACAGTACATCTATGGCCGGTTATAAGAGTAATTCATAGCTTATGTACTGGGACACCATATGGCCTTTCTATCATCATTTATAGGAGGATTTTATAGCCTTGACGTGAAGGAGTGAGGCATTTATGTGCATTTAAAAAGGAATAATAGAAGGAATGTGGCCAAATTCCATGGCTGTTTGATAGAGGAGGCCGGTTAAATGATGGCCGTATAAGCAAGGTTGAACTGTACATGTATTTTGGCATAGCATTTGCAAGCGTCTCATTATTATACCTTTATCTGAATTATGCAGATACGCCAGTAGATACATTGTAGGAAGTTACACACTGGTTTGAAGAATATACCTTGCCTTATAATGAAGCCTACATTAGCTACAGATGAAGCATAAAATGGCCGGAAACGGTGTCCAATACAAGTGAAGCGCGTGTCATGGTCAGCTGTCCCATGGACTCGTATATTTCAGCACACATCTAAGAATCACTTCAGTGATCCCAGCAAAACAACATCCAATGAGAAGATGACAAAGGTAGTTCTTCCAATTTGTCCTCTAAACTAGTTATTCCAGTTGTCATGGCAATGAACTCATTTTCAAAAAGAAGCCACAGTATACTTAACCTCAACATTTAGGATTTATCCTTTAGATCGTTCTTGAAAAGTCAATGAAAGTTAGCGTATCCATCAAGGAGTTTGAAAGAGTCTTCATTATTACAATCTTCCAAAAACTTTCCGAACTGATCTTTCTTAATGGCATGGCAATGGACTTGACATCATATTCAAGATTAAATCCAAAAGATGCCATATGCACCTCGACATGGAGCCATTCTTTAGAAGTCAAGGAGAGATTGCAATTCCCTCAAGGTGTTTGAAAGTGTCCTTGTTGTTGAGATCTTCCAAATACTCTCTTGTTGGCATGGCAATGAACTCATCATTTTCAAGATGAAATCAAGAAGATGCCATGTAAACCTCAAAAAGAGGATTTGCCATTTAGATCATTCTTCAAAGGTCAATGAGAGTTAGCGTATCCATCAAGGATTTTAACAGAGTCTTCATCATTAAGATCTTTCAAATACAATCTAAATTGGTCTTTCTTGTTGGCATGGCAATGAATTCAACATCACTTTCAAGATGAAGTCAAGAATATGCCATTAAAACCTCAACATGGAGGCATTCTTTAGAAGTCAAGGACAGGTTGCGAGTCCCCCAAGGAGTGCGAGGGTGTCTTCATCTTCCAATTACTTTCCAAACTGATCTTCTTATTGGTATGGCAATGAACTCAAGATGAAAACAAGAAGATGCCATGTAACCCTCAACATCAAGGATTTGCTCTTCAGTTCGTTCTTCTTCAAGTCGAGAAAGATTGTGCAAGAGTCTAAAATTGTCCTCATCTTTTCCTTGGTTCTTTGACTTGTACCACGTATCTCTGAGCAACATTGAGGGCCGGTGAGTAGCCGTCAGCATAGGAGTTATCTTCAAACAGGACGGAGTAGTCATCGATTGGCTAGAAATGAGACAAAAATAATGATATATTTCATCTGTAAAACTTAACCTCATTCCAGCAGTATCAAATGTTCCTTAGCTTGATTATAGTTTTGGCAAGATACAATGATATTGATTATATTGGTCTCTTAGGCTGGGTCCACATAGAACCATACGGTATTCGTTCAATCGCTATTCGGTATTCTCTATACGCTATACGGACAGGGCGGTTCACATAGCGGATACGACGAAGCTACTCGGTCTTTGGAAGTTGGATTCACGCATGCGTGCAATGTACAAACAAAAGGAACGTGGGTATACGCGGCACGAAAATCGAACTTGCGCGATTCCCACTAAACTATACGAAACGCAACTATACGACATTCCGGTTTTTGGAAATGCCATTGTTCAACCAGTAAATGTCGCTTGTTCGATTTTTGGTATTCGCGTGCCCTCGCGAAAACGAGCCGAATACCCGAGCCGTATAGCTCTATGTGAACCCAGCCTTATGAAACACTCAAAACTCCAAAAAGATTGTAAAGTAAATGTAATTACTGTAACCCTTAGGCCTACCTGTACCATATAAATAATTGGGACACAACAGTATACCACTTTACTTTGGATTACCTCTACCGGTACTCATTTCAGGGATGGATCAAGACTCTTCTTGGTAGCATAAGTCAACTAACAAGATACTTTCAATAAAAATGAAGAAGGAATATACTGGAAATGAAATCCATTCATTAAAAATTTTCACAGGAATAAATATTCTTACCCCTTCTGGCGGTCGTTCTACTAAAGCTCGGTAGAAACAGGTGGTTTGAGGGTACAGAGCCATCACAAGCTGGAGTGTAGAATACAGACAGAAAACATAAGAGGATAAATGACATGCCAAATGAAATAAAACTCATTGCTGACAATATACAGTCAAACTTGCCCAAGTCAAATCTGTTGGCACTTAAAAAAATTGCTTCAGAAAAAGATTGACTTGAAAAGAGTCAAACAGATTAGAATATAAAGAGAAGATCAAGACCTTTGACTTAGACCATTATTTGACCTGCCATGAGACATACTTGAGCCTAGTTTTTGAGACAGTCGTGGAGACGTATTGGAGCCATCCAGTACAGTTACACAACTCGTCACAGATCTTTAATTACTGGATCATTAAAGTACACACACGGAGAAAATACACAATATTTGCTAATAATGGCCAAATTGCATGTTGCTGAATAGATTTTCCTTCGTTATAGCAATGACCATGCTTGTAAGACTTGAATCTCTCAGAAATAGCTGTAAATGGTTTTATTGTTTTTGTTTAGTCCGCCCCCAAATGGGTACCCTCGTGCGTGCGGTAGGAGCGCCTGGCTTGTGACGTCACAACCTTGGACAGCTCGAACAACAACCAGCTGATCTGAGTTTGCGCGCGCAGCTTGATGCAGATGCATTATGTAAACATGCTCGCACTGTACTAGCTTGCTATAACTGCTGTGATCTCGGATTAATATGGCTCTTTATCACAACTGATTCACCATTGGACAAATCATACAGGGTTGTATATCCTTAGAATATCGTGTTTTTGAGATATTGTTAACGATTGGTGATTTTGTATATTTGAACTTGCTGCGATAGATATTTGAAGAGTTTGCAATCATGGTAAAAGCTACGATTTGCCTTGATCATCTCTCACGAGGGGCCTGTGAACCGGCCGTTGGTTGTTGTATGTGAGCGTATTAATTGCCCATTGGCCGGGATATACATGTAATCACGTAAATTATAGTGACCTTCATTCTTAAGAGACTTATTCAGTGTTAAATCTATATTGATTTTAATATTGATTTTTGTTTTTTTTAAATCAGAATCCTCCAGTATAAGGTTATGAGCAAAATACAATCATGCCACTCATGACTTTTCCAACTAACTACATGGCCGGATTAACACTACCATCAAATTGACAAGGGGCATGTACATTTCCTCCAAATTCCTTATTTTACGAAATTAATGACTAAAACCACAAAACGTCTTAAAAATAAAATCATAACATATGAAGAGACAGAAATAATTAAGAATCAATTAGTAAGCATGATGTTTGCAATTTTCGGGTATTTACGGCCATAGGGTTACTTAAACACGGGCTGGGTATGTATACCAGTCGCGAGGAGCGGATGGATATACAGTCGTCCACTTCTCGTAAGACTGCCGCTTTATCAGAATTGCAAAATCTGTCAAATCACATGCAACAAGGTCGAACTACAAAATTATGTTATTTCATTTCTGGAACAAATCTAAAACCATGAAAAAAAGTCCATATACTGTAAATGAAGACTATAGCTAATTCACAAAGTTTGGACTGGAATTAATTGCTTATAGCTAACAGATGGAAAGATCTCGCGATCTGCACACATATATAAAGATTACAAACCAAATGAACAATTTCAAGTTTATTGATAACCTTACATATAGAGATATAGGAGTACTGGTTATATAGTTTGTCATGACAAAAAAACTAAAAGTGTGATTTGAACAGTCCACAATGAAAACCATGTCACTTTGTTTTATTATTTTTTTTACTCACTCTCGTGCTGAGAATAGGCCTATTTTAATTATATTTTAATATAATGAAAAAGAATACATTATTGGAACTGATTAACTTAAATATTCGAAACCCTGTTTCAATATCTGTTTAGATCGGGAGTTATCACCTTCAAAAAGGGCCCCATTTTCAGGCTTCTGCGGTACCCCGCAAGATAACGAGAATTATGACGTCACAGCGTGGGCACCGTAACGTGTCAGTGCACATCCTGTACCTGTACTGTGCTAAAAATTGCGTAACATTGCACATTCTGATCTTGAAACTTTCTTCTCTCTCTCATCTCAATGCTCACCCAAGCCCTGACTAAACTGAGTCAAATGATATACTGGCCGACTGTTCCTCTATCATTTTGTTATATTATTAAGTTATCAGTTCCAATAATTATTTCTTTCTTATTAAAATATAATTAAATCTATTCTCAGACGACGAGTGTAGTAAAAAAATAATAAAAACAAGTGACATGGTTTTCATCTGTGGACTGTTCAAATCAACTTTTAGTTTTTTGTATGACATACTTATATAACAAGTAACTCCATATATACTCTATATGTAAGGTTATCAATAAAACTTGAAAATTGTTCATTTGGTTTGTAAGTCTTATATTATTGTGCAGATCCGAGATCTTTCATCTGTAGCTATAAGCAATAATTCGTCCAAATTCTGGAATTAGCTATTAGTCTTCATTACAGTATATGGAACTTTTTTCAATGGTTTTAGATCTTGTTCCAAATGAAATAACATATTTTGTAGATTCGACTTGTTGCAATGTGATTTGACAGATTTTGCATTCTGATAATAAGCGGCAGTCTTAGCGAAGATGGACGACTGTATATTCCATCCGCCTCGCGGACTGGTATACTACCCTGCCTCGTGTGGATACACTAATGTGCCGTAAATACCCGTAAAATTGCAACATCATGCTTACTAATTGTTCTTAATATTCTGTCTCTTCATATGTTATGATTTATTTAAGACGTTTTGGCTCTTTAGTCATTAATTTCGATAAATAAGGAATTTGGAGGAAATGTACATGACCACTTTCAATTAATGATGGTAGTGTTAATCCGGCCATGTAGTAGTTGGAAAGTCATGAGTGGCATGATTGTATTTTGCTCAACCTTTATCTGGAGGATTCTGATTTAAAAAAAACAAAAATCATATTAAAATCAATATAGATTTTAACACTGAATAAGTCTCTAAGAATGAAGGTCACTATGATTTACTGGATTAACATGTATATTCGAGCCAATGGCAATAATACGCTCACCATACAACAACCAACGGCCGCAACTTCACGGCCCCTCGGTGAGAGATGATCAAGGCAAATCGTACGCTTTTACCTGATTGCAAACTCTTCAAATATCTATCGCAGCAAGTCAATATACAAAAAATACACAATCGTTAACCAAATCTCAAAACACGATATTCTAAGGATAACAACCCTGTATATGCCAAATGGTGAATCAGTTGTGTAAGAGCCATATTAATCCGAGATCTACAATTATAGCAAAGCTCTAGTACAGTGCGAGCTATGTTTACATTAATGCATCTGCATCAAGCGCGCGCGACAAACTCAGACAGCTGTTGTTGTTTCGACGCTGTCCAAGGTTGTGACGTCACAAGCCAGGCCGCTCTACCGCACGCCGGGCGACCCATTTGGGGGCGGACTAAACCAAAAACACAAAAACCATTTACAGCTATTTCTTGAGAGATTCAAGTCTTATCAAGCATTGGTCAATTGTATAAACGAAGGAAAATCTATCAGCAACATGCAATTTTGCCATTATTAGCAATATGGTGTAATTCTCCGTGTTGTACTTTTAATGATCCAGTATTAAAGATCGTGACGAAGTTGTGTAACTGTACTGGATGGCTCCAATACGTCTCACGACTGTCTCAAAACTTAGGCTCAAGTATGTCTCATGGCAGGTCAAAATAAGTCTAAGATCAAAGGTTCTTGATCTTCTCTTTATATTCTAATCTGTTTGACCTCTTTTCAGTCAATCTTTTTCTGAAGCAATTTTTTTAAGTGCCACAGATTTGACTTGGGCAAGTTTGAACTGTATATTGTCAGCAATGAGTTTTATTTATTTGGCATAGTCATTATCCTCTTATTAGTTCTGTCTGTATTCTTCACTCCAGCTTTGTGATGGCATCTGTACCCTCAACCCTGTTCTACCGAGCTTTAGTTTAAACCGACCGCCAGAAGGGGGTAAGAATTTATTCCTGTGAAATTTATTAATGAATGGATTTCATTCCAGTATTCCTCTTCATTTATTGAAAGTATTCTTGTTAGTGACTTATGCTACCAGAAGGTCTTGATCCATCCTGAAATGAGTAACGGTAGAGGTAATCCAAAGTAAGTGGTACTGTGTGTCCCATTATTTATATTGGTACAGTAGGCCTAAGGGTTACAGTTAATTACTTTATTTACAATCTTTGGAGTTTTGATGTTTCATAGCTGGTTCACTAAGCTATACGGCTCGGGTATTCGGCTTCGTTTTCCGCGAGGCACGCGAATACAAAATCGACACAAGCGACATTTACTGTTGAAACAATGGCATTTCCAAAAACCGGAATGTGTATAGTTGCGTTTCGTATCTAGTTAGTGGAATCGCGCATTCGATTTTCGTGCCGCGTATGACCCCGTTCCTTTGTTGTACATTGCCGCATGGCGTGAAATCCACTTCCAAAGAACCAAGTAGCTTCGTCGTATCCGCTATGTGAACACGCTCTGCCGTATAGCCAGCTACTAGAGAATACCGAATAGCGATCTGAACGAAACCGATATGGTTCTATGTGGACCCCAGCCTAAAGACCAATTATAATCAATATCATTGATCTTGCCAAAACTATATCAAGCCTAAGGAACATTTGAACTGCTGGAATCGGTTAAGTTTTTACAGATGAATATATCATTATTTTTGTCTCATTTCTAGCAACTGATGACTACTCCGTCCTGTTTGAGAACTCCTATTGACGGCTCACTCCACCGCCCTCAATGACTCAGAGATTACGTGGTACAGTCAAAGAACCAAGGAAAGATGAGGAACAATTTTAGGCTCTTGCACAAATCTTTTCGACTTGAAGAGAACGAACTGAAGAGCAAAATCCTTGATGTTGAGGGTTATCATGGCATCTTCTTGTTCATCTTGTGAGTTCATTGCATACCAATAAGAAGATCAGTTTGGAAAGTAATTGGAAGATGAGAGACACCCTCGCACTCCTTGGGGGACTCGCAACCTAGTCTCGACTTCTAAAAGAAGCCTCCATGTTGAGGTTTAATGGCATATTCTTGACTTCATCTTGAAAGTGATGCTTGAAATCATTTGCCATGCCAACAAGAAAAGACCAATTTAGATTGTTATTTGAAAGATCTTAATGATGAAGACTCTGTTTTAAAATCTTTGATGGATACGCTAACTCTCATTGACCTTTGAAGAAATGATCTAAATGGCAATCCTCTTTTGAGGTTTACCTGGATCTTCTTGTTTCATCTTGAAAATGATGAGTTCATTGCCATGGCAAAAGAGAGTATTTGGAAGATCTCACAACAAGGACAAACTTTCAAACCAACCTTGAGGCGAATTGCAATCTCTCCTTGACTTCTAAAAGAATGGCTCCATTGTCGAGGTGCATATGGCATCTTTTTGGATTTATCTTGATAATGATGTCAAGTCCTTGCCATGCCATCTAAGAAAAGCATCAGTTCGGAAGTTTTGGGAAGATGTAATAATGAAGAGTCTCCTTCAAACTCCTTGTGGATACGCAACTTTCATTGCCTTTCAAGACGAGCTAAAGGATAAATCCTAAATGTTGAGGTATAGTATATCTGTGGCTTCTTTTTTGAAAAATGAGTTCATTGCCATGACAACTTGGAATAACTAGTTTAGAGGACCAAATTGGCAAGAATACCTTGTCACTTCCTCATTGGATGTTGTTTTGCTGGGTCACTGAAGGTATTCTTAGATGTGTGCTGAATATACGAGTCCATGGGAAGCTGACATGACCGTGGCGCTTCACTGTGGTATGACCGTTTCCCGGCCATTTTATGCTTCACTGTAGCTAATGTAGCTTCATTATAAGGCAAGGTATATCTCTCAAACCAGTGGTGTAACTTCTACAATGTATCTACTGGACGTATCTGCATAATTCAGATAAAGGTATATAATGAGATCGCTGCAAATGCTATGCAAAATACATGTACAGTTCAACCTTGCTTATACGGCCAATCATTACCGGCTCCTCTATCAAACAGCCATGGATTTGGCCACATTGCTTCTTTATTCCTTTTAAAGCCATAAATCCCACTCTTCACGTCAAGGCTATAAAATCTACTATAAATGATGATAGAAAGGCCATAGCGTGTCCCAGTACATAAGCTATGAATTACTCTTATACGCGGACCAATAGATGTACTTATTCGCTTGTAATTTTGTGATTGCGATTAATTTTTCGCGCTGAGCTGGCCTCAAAGAAGTTCACAGGTTCTTGAATCGCACTGCATTTTAGTAAGTACGCAATTGTGAACTGCACCTAATACATGCATAAAAAAGCAATGCTTATGCATGTATATTCGCACCTGCCGATTCGTCCGAAATCTGTGAAAATTAATGTACCCGCGAGTATTTCCACGATTACAGTATCACTAAAACTGATGGGTGCTGGTCGCTCTTCTCCAGATAAGACAAGGTTGAACTGTTTGCTATTTTCATCAAGAAATTCTGCTGATTATTTATATATTTCCCCTTTTACCCTGAATTTTAATACTTTCTCTGTATCTTGCATCTCTATTTGTAAACTTTTAAAAACCGTTTTTATTAATATAAATATTTGTCATTGTTTTATGTATATGTGTACTGTTAACATCAATTGTTCTATGTCTTTTCTTTTGAAGTTACTGTAGCGGGAAAAAAAAATATACATATGACTGTTGTTTTGGAACCAGTGCAATGATGCAACTGCCTTTCAAGTGAATGAGATAATAATAATGGCCTTTTCTGACGTAGCCATGTCTGTAGATTGAGCACTCTGGGGAGCATTTCTAAAACAATATTTCACTGATTCTCACTGATAACTGTATAGCCTACTGAATGCTTGCATCTGAATTGGCGGGAGCAATTGTCAGACAAAATGTCTGACATGTCTTTCATGAACGCCCCCCTGGTGCCTCATTATTACCCAAGCATTAGCATGGCCACTATGATTCCCGCTCCGCCATTTTACAGAATTAGTCGGGGATTACTCTGGATTGGAGTGCTGTTATTAGAGAAATATCAATTATTATCCGATGTGACGTTCCAGGAAGAATTATCCTCTTTAACATGATGTGTTGTTCATCGTAAAACAGGAATTGAACTGTGTTCAAATTCTTTCCCATTTAAAATAAAATAAGGGGGTTAATAATATTAAAGGTAAAATAAATTTTACTTTGGCCTAGAAAACTTCGGAGCTGTAATGTATAAGTGGCAATGTCTACTTGTTATCTACTTTTTCCAAACAATATAAATATATAATAATAATAATTTTATATAAATATATTGGTTATATACGCAAGGAGATTATTACGTTCACTGTATATATCTCCTTGTTTAACATTTCAGAGAATTCAAGGGTTAAACAAGCGGGTGGAAACGCTGATATTAAAAAATAATAATCTGAATACAGCCATTTCTCCTGTCAAAAAAAAATATGTTTATCTTGTTTATTTATACTGAATCAACTTTTTTTTCCAATCCTAAAAACCTTGTATTATATCAAGTTTCCACTGTACTAACCCTCCCTAAAGTTCGCAAATGCTTTGGCATGATAACTTTGAGGTGCGCTTTATTTATCCTGATTTTCGTAACCATTGGAAAGATAATTTATTCCACTTTTTATGATATCATATTTGTAATGATGTGTCATGCTTCAATGCACAGATATCAGAAATACGGAGAAAAGTAAAATTCAAACTGTGTAAATGCAACTTTTATTGATCACATGAAAGTTCCAGCAACTCGACTTTAGAACCCTGATAATAACTTTTGGGTAAGTCTTATAATTTTTATTGAATTTGCCCATTGTCAAATTCAGTTATTCCTCTTTTATTGATACCTAATTTTGTCATGGTGATGTCATGCCAGCGTCCTCAGAACCCGCATACCTCCTGAATCAGGCAAATCGAAAGATAATGTTAGTTTTATGTTCTGTAACACAACTTTGAACCTTGATACATTTTAATGTGAGGTTTTTTATCACTATCAATTCTTATATAGCATGTGAAAAAGTTCATTTATCTCTTTTAATTGATACCCATTTGCAATTGTAACAATCATGTTGATATGCACATAATTCATGAATATAAAGCAAAGTAAAAAGTTGAAAAGTTGCAAATGCATTGTTTATTGCTCAAATTCAGTAACTCGCAACCAGACAATAACACGTTCACAATAGTGCATTCAATTTTCCAACATTTGACTTCTGACCTTGTCCAAGATTAAGATGATCTTGCATTACAAGAACAATCAGGTAGGGATCTTCGAAAACGTCGAATAAATTGAAGCTTGAAAATGGTATAAAATCAATAAAAATTAGAAAATACCCCCAAAGTTACCAGGGCTAGAGTCGGGATGGAATTCCATTTGATCCATAAAAAAGCCATTTTGCAACATTTGACTTTTACTCTTTCTCCATATTCTGATATTTTGTGCATTTAAGCATTGACACATCATTACAAATAGGACTCAACAAAAAGGGGATAATTATCTTTCCAATATATGATATTCAGGAAATAACTAAAGGCATAACCTGAAAAGTTTATCATTGCACCAAATTCGATTTGCAAAAACATTTTTTAGGTGTTTATTAAAGAAAACAGGACAATCATTAAGTATATTTTAATAGCTTCTTTTACAAATAAAGCGAATTTAAAAATGAAACGTGTTTAGCATTGATCTTCAGCTTATTATACAGAGTATTTTAGAACCGCACAATGAAATCTGATGATAAATGAATGCAAAAACGCTTAGTAAATGGTATGATTTGACTGTGCTGCTAGGATATAAACATGAAAGAAAATTCCCCATCACAGCATCAAGGTATTGATTTCTTATAATCTTGTTACCTACAGAAGGAAATACCTTTTAACTTTGACCAAATTACTTGTAATCGATCTCATTATTTTAGGCACCTCCCCAGTTTACACTCTAATAACAATCTCAGTGACTAGATCTAATAACTCTGCCTGCTTTCTTGAACTGGAACCTAATACATAAATGTAAACTGAAATATTTAATCCAATTTAATTCATTGTATCAATGGCATTGCTCAAATCAAATCTTCCTATAAAGTGGAATTAAATGATTAATCGACAAGAGTATATTCAGAATTAGCCACTGTCAATTAAATGATGGCAGAGGGGGGACATATATCGTGTGGTCAAAGAGTCTAATACTTAGCTTAACCTGTGTTGCTGTTAGGAAGTAATTGCCTAATGATGCCTAAACATTTAAGAAAGAACAACAAATCTACTTCTAGCTTGATACAGTTTGGACTCTAGAATATATACCAAAGTTGATTGAGAACTATATTTCTAGTGTTTATATATGCAGTACTGTGGCTTGAACGACGTAAAATATTCTAGAGTTGTCTATTTGTGAAAACTTGTACAAAACCAGAGGTTGTTAGTAAATGTATATTTATCTGTACATTTAAAGCGATCATTTATGGCCAAAATTATTAAATAATAAAGCCTCTTAGATTATATCACCAAATAAATAATGTCTGTTTCTGAGTTACTTTGTCGTCAACCACCCTCATCATATCCCATTGGGCACACGTGTAATAAAATATGAAGGGAAAATTAACCCATTTAAGTATATCAATTGACAATTATTGGGTTCTAGGACATCTGCCCCAAGCCAATTACCTCTGGAAATTCAATCTATTCACCGTAATCACCCACGACTCGGGGGGTATACTGTACCTGTAAGGTGTCTCGGCTCACTTGTATAGATTAATATCAAAGTGGCAAAGAACGCGCTCCCGTAAGAGGTATTTGTAGAACTATATAGTGGTCCTTCGATACTACATTATTGAATTATTTGGACATATATTATCCAATCTAGAACCTTGGATGGTACAAGTATAGTAATATGATAATAGTGGAAACTTCACAAAGCCTTTCCTTATGGACCCAAGAAATTGTGTTTGGATTATTTACTAGAGTAAAAAAAAAAAAAAAAAAAGCAATCTATTTAAAATCCCTACCCTTTTTTAGGGTAGATTGATTCTTAACTATTTATCATGTAACATGTTTGGTTTTTAAAACTAGCAAAATATAACAACTCCTCCAAATTATATCTTCTCATCTCAAATGCCATTCATCATTACAAGATACAAGTCGTGCTTCAATTAATATGTAACTCACGGTATATTCAACAAAGAGAACTGTCCAAGTCCTCGTTCCTTATCATGTACTGAAGGATAGGAAACCTCTGTTATTGTTCGTTGGACACCTTTGCCTTGCACTGCCATAAGAGCCTATGATATGAAGGTTCCAAGACCAGCTTATACCTAGGATGCAATTAATGAATGAAACTCTGCTAACCACTGATTCTAAAGGGTTTTTGTATATGGAATACCTCGGTGATAAGAGCCTTGATAGAAGGTTCACAGACACAGCTATTATACTAAAGATGCAATTAAAGATGAAACTCTGCTAACACTGATTTAAAAGGGTTTTGTTTGTATGGACACCTGATTGAATAAGAGCCTTGATGGAAGATTTCAACAGACATAGTTCACACATGGGTTGTAATTCAATTTTACTGATAAAAAAGGGCTTGTTATGAAAGTCCTGAAATTAAGCCATGGCAACTTGGATGAAGTTTTGTGATATCATGTTACAAGCAATAAAATATAAAATGGATCATTTCATTGCATCAGCCATGACAGTCGTAAATCTTTATACGACTATACGCTAAACAGCTTGTTCTCAATAAAATATAATAGAGCCTGTTCATCTGAGATCAGTTTCGAACCGCTTCCTCCTGTGACGCCTATTATATAGCTTAGGCATGAAATACTCTCTCTCCACGCGCCCTTTATCCGTCTGATGCTCGCGCCGGAACCCTACTCAATGGTCATTCCGAGATGTGGTGGAGCCTACATTATATGTGTGTGCACAGTTCCAATTTCAACCACATGTACATGTTTGTATGTGGTTCACTAAATATGACATTATTAGCATTGGTTCTTGATCACCATG
>CALNVZ010003434.1:43131719-43145869 GCA_940671915.1 Paracentrotus lividus | reverse complement strand
TTCCAATAATGTCCCTCTACTGACCGTACCCATGACACTTCGGCCATTTGGCCAATTTTTGTCCAAAAATGACCATTTTGGTCACTTGTGGTCAAGGGTATTTTATTTTCTATAATTTTTGCGATAAATGGGATTTTAAAACCTATCTGATGTAAAAAGTTGCGCTGATTCTAGAAATAGTGGTTTTATTGACTCGGTGGGTCATTAAAGGGGTCATTTCGGTCAATTTCGCCAAAATTGTCATTTTTATCATTGGGGGCCAAAATGAGCCAAAATGACCATCAGAGTTCAACCAAGTGATGGTTTCCCACCCAAACCATTTAAAAAACTTCCTTGGTCTAAAACAATACTCCCATACCATTTCCTAAAATATTTGGACAGCCCCTGGTCATTAGGCCAGTTTGACCGAAAGTGCCATTTTTGCCATTTTGCAGGATTTTGCTATACAGGCCTATGTATTACTGTATTAGTGTATACACGTGTATATATGTAGATGTATTATCCTTTCGTTCAACTCATTTCACTAAAGAGTTGCTAGTGGTGGAGAAGTGGCAACAATTGATGCTGATTTAAAAATAGAGGTCTTATTCAACCTACCCATAAGGTTTCTGGTCACTTATTGGTCACTTATTGCCGAAGTTTGACCATTAGCCAATGAATAAAAATACGATTTACAATAAATAAGTGCCTAAAACATAGTAGACTGTGTCTCTAAGCCTTAACAGACATTTTTTTTTATACACCGGTCATCAGAAACAGATTTACCCCGCCACAATATGTGCACATTCTCTCCCTCCACTTAGCATGTGACACCATGAACTATTAAAAGAAAAAAAAATGTTTGATATTTTGCTTTCACAACAAAGGCATGCACAAATATGACAGCCTGAAAATCTGTGGTATTTCTGTGATTTAATCGTTGTAATGTCCACTGTGCGGTTCTTACCACTTTGTTACCGCACTGAACCATTCCTATATGCAAATGGTTCATGTGTCGGCTAAATGAACAACCGCCAAAAGTGGATACAATAATTTACCATTTGCCCGGCACTTCTGACCAGTTCCTATATCAGTTATGCAAATGGTCAGTGTGGGTCAAATGGTAACAACCGGCCAAGTGAATGCAAGTAATTTAACCATTAGTCTATATACGCAATTCTTGAATTGATTTTAATGTTTGTAGATTTAAGGCCCCGTTAAAACTTCTTGTTTTCCCCACTCAAAAATTTCTGGCCACTTTGCCGCTTTTTGGTCAAAGTACGTAAGTCACTAATTTGTGTCATTTTTTTAACTTAGATAAGAAATAAGAATTTCATTCCACTAAAACGTATATTGTACATTGTATATAAAGAATAACAATCGTGTTATCACCATGAATGTTATAAGCACATCAACAGTAAGAGTAAATTCAACTGATCATACTAATTCAGATGACCAATATGTAGTTTCATAGCAAATGAATTCTATATAATGATTAATGTTTCATATATGAATTCAAATACACATCGTACGTTGATCTGATGACGATTGGAATATGCGCAATTGAAGAAGAAAGCATGAAATGTATTTCAACGACTTTCAATGACTTGACCATCTTTAGCAAAGCCAGTTTATTATGTTGCTTGAAATGTGTCATGAGTGCGAGTCCAGTGTCCTTAACCAAGGCTCGCACATGCTCCTCTCAGGAAAGCATTTCAACCAACGAGGAGAATAACATATCCTCCTGGAAACTAATAATTAAATGGCAAACTAATGAATTGTAACGTTAAGGGTAAAGGAGAAGCCACAAATATTTCGGTCAAGATCTGGAGGATTCTAGTGGGTCATCTCGATCCTCCTGAAAGGATGGAAGAAAGTGCTACAACTTCTTCAGTTGTCTTTGATCGTTAATGCGTAGACGCCCGTGGCAAACAAAGGTTTTAATTGTATATAATTGCATGGACGTGTTGACCATTATTTACCAGTCATTAGAGCCGCGAGAATCAATGTTGATGCATTTCACCTTCTGATTGGAGAAACAACGTCCTTGATGAGAACTGCCACAAAATTATTAGCATGGCCTTATGGCCTGTATATACTATCTTGTGGTCCTGTACATGGATACCACTCATCCTGAAATATGGAAAACTTATACGAGATGGCTTTCTGGAATCAGCGCAAAATTTTACTCTAGATAGGACCTTCAAACCTTCCCCAGCAAAAATGCTGATTAACGGCCCTTGGCTCCTAGGGTATAATATAATACCAAGAAAAAGGATCAAATTGGAATGAATTTTTCAGAAATAGGAATACTGAGTAAATTAGATTCAATTACCAGCAGGAAAATAGGAATAATCCTGTATGCAATTACCTTGTTAAAATAAACCCTTGAATCCATGCTTATTATAACGAGTCAAATTTTACTTGCTATACAGTCAAAAATAGAAAATATTTGTGAGTTTTAATTTTGTGCTTGTATCACGTTTCTCGAAATTTGTCAAATCAGCCAAGAAGACACTTACTCTTGTTCTGTTCGTCCTATCCAGAGAGGCAACGTAATAGCAGTCTGCTGCAGCATATTCATGAGCACACCTCTACGCATGATCTTCCTTGGTCCGTCTGAGTCCAAGTGTTGTCCCGCGCTCCTGGCCTGGAGGCGCTGTTCGTTGCGGATGTTCTTGATCTCTGTGATCTTACCCAGGGCTTTCCTGTATAATCTATACAGAAGGAATGAAAGAAATTGCATGGTTATGTGGAAAACGTATAAATACATTGTACAGCATTTGAAAAATTCATGACAGATGACTTCCCAATGGTATTCTATTCATTTAATAAATTTTTAAAATTTCATCAAAATTAAAAAGGTAATTGATCGAGCTTTCAAAGGTGATGAAATAGTTTACAGATCAACTGTTTTCAATCTTCTTTGTTACATTCCTCCTTTAACTGTTGCCCTATTAGCCTTTAGAAAAAATTACATCCCTGCTCGGGCTATAACATTTGAAAGTGGGAAACTGTTTTAAATTAGTTTTCCTGAAATGCTTTAGGTGATAACTGCCCAACAATGATGATGATGATGATGATGAATGATTATTGATGTGGTGATGATGAAGATGAGATGATGACGATGATGATAATGGTGATATGAATGAATGATGATGATGATGATGATGATGCTGATAGAGATGAATGATGATGATGATGATGATGATGTTGTTGATGATGATGATGATGATGATGGTGACGGTGATGATGATGATGATGATGATGATGATTATGATGATGGTGATGGTGATGATGATGATGATGATGATGATGATGGTGGTGGTGGTGGTGGTTATGGTCATGGTGGTGGTAATGGTGGTACATAAAAATGTGCATTGGACAGCTTGGTGAAACACCCAATTGGTACTTGCAGATGGAGGTACATGTAGCTGATTTAGAGGCATAATCTACACTTTGGCCCATATTCACAAAGGTGACCTAAAGTTAACCATAGCTTAAATCTGTGGTTTAACTATGAGTAGCAAAATGTGACACAATCTGTTAATGTTGTTATGTTCCCTTAAATGTTTACTGGGTTCTTGAATCGTACTTTAATGGTTAGGAAAACTTTTGTACTATCATTCCCTGGCACTTTTAAGAGTTTCACAGAATAAAAAATTCTGATAAATCAAACATCTTCTGTTAAACCACAGATTTAAGCTAGGTTTAAATTTAGGACACCTTTGTGAATATGGGCCATAATTCTTAAAACCATGGATACTTACTCTGCCTCATTCTCAGCATCCGAGAGTGCTGATTGGTAGAGACTGCGTAGCTTGGTACGGTAGTAAGGTGAGATCTTCTGATTCTGGTTTATACTTTCTTGTGTCTTTGTGATGATGCTCAGGTTTGCCTTGCTCTTTTCTTTGCCCTGTCATAATAAAATACCAATAATATTTAATAAACATTTCACGTTGTCTGTTCACTCTGTTGAGAGCCACATTTCCTCTTCTTTCTGGAACTTTCTGAAAGATGGAAGTTACATCAAAGAGAAAGTTGAATTTATTGAAAGCAGTTTCCATCTTGAT
This sequence comes from Paracentrotus lividus, assembly GCA_940671915.1. Classification (NCBI taxonomy): domain Eukaryota; kingdom Metazoa; phylum Echinodermata; class Echinoidea; order Camarodonta; family Echinidae; genus Paracentrotus; species Paracentrotus lividus. The sequence continues at coordinate 43,141,817 of CALNVZ010003434.1, read as the reverse complement.
AAACATATAATATTGACTGAATAAACTCTTTCAAATAATTTCCTATAAGTTATAGTGGAAGCTAAAGAAAAGTCTAAAATCCAAACAAATTCATTATAACTTATACAAGAAATTGTTCCCAATTTGAAAAGACTCTTTCAAATGATATTCTAGTGCTACAATTTCTTGTTCAGGCAGTACTTTTTACATAATCTGGGCCAGTGGATGGACACAGCCTGATGAGGTGAGATAAGAAGAAGTAACATTTTGATACCCGAACAAACCTGGTGTGTCTCCCGTACAAGACGATAGAGTTCAGTTAACATCTCTTGGATGGATGCCGAACTTGAACTCCCTGCTCCCGGTCCACTGGCTTTACTTGTCTCTCCTGAACCCTCTTCCTCTGACTTGGTCTCTGTCTCTTTCCCGCTCCCTCCCGCCCACTCCGGCTGAAGCGTCTTGCCTGGAGAATCAACGTTCGGCTCTGGTGAGATGGAGCTGGGAGCCATCACTTTCTCCTCCTTGCTGGAGGATGGGGTCACCCCCGACGATTTCCCTCTTCTCATCTTCATAACTGGAGTTCTGTAGGAATGAGTGTGATATGGTGATGAATCTAAGACAGGAAGAAAAACAATGCATTTCCAATTTAGTTGATGTTTTATCACAATTTCACAGCATTGTCAATTTATCTTTAAGTGATTTAAACTTTTAAAATTCATAACTTCCTTGTTGCCCTCTTAGATTTCTATTTTTATTCTAAAGTAAACCTTCATTTTTCAGGATACTTTCAGTTTCATAGAACAATTGCCCATAGACTGCGTTGAACAGATAGCCGAGCGGCGAGCAAACTCACAGCACCGATTCGGAGCGTGCTGATTGGTCAATCGCACACATCATGCAGTTGTGGCGTGATCGCCAGAGGCGGCGAGCTAATAGCGTGCTACGGTATCGATAGCAAGAACGATATCGGGCCACCTTAACTGCACGCGAGATGGCTTTGGATCGTGATCGGATCGCTTCAGTATCGATCAAAAATTATCGAGACTCGGTAATTTCATGCATATCCACGTGTCGCTCCGTGTGTGCATGTTCAGATGACTTTGTACATGTTGCAATAGATTCTAAAAGCACTGACGAACACGATGCGACACCGTCGCTTTTTCGAAAGATTTTGATGGAAAAACAAGAAGTAATTGAAATTTGCTCACCTGAGCGGTATCGGTAAGTAAATGGATCCTCCAAAATGTATCTTTCATAATTTATATAAAATATAAGAAAGTGGAATTCTATGTCGATTTTGGTAAAAGGTGATGGGTAATTGCAAGCTTGTTTTGATGGAAGGTTGTGTAGGGTACAGTGAGGCTTGCAGTGCGTATGATTACTATATTTTCATTCATAAATTTGCTTGTGATCGTGGCTGGATGATGTCACGTAATAAGCAAAGTTGTGACGACCGCTAGCGACGAACGCTATACTATCTGTTCGTGCAATTGTTCTATGTGCACAGATAATTTCAGATTTCCTCCAAATTTAGTTTTGGATCAGTTCGCGTTCGCTACACTTAATATAAAGATAAACTCTGTGAAAAATTACATTATATTATATGTTGATGATGCAGCGCCTATCATCCATCTGACACTTTAAGAATGTCGAGTCCTACTCTTAGTTTTTGTGACAAAAAATTGAAAAATTGGACAAGGTCGGACGTTAGAAATAGAATAGACTCAATGTAATGAATAGATTTATTATTTGCTAGAGTCTAGTACTGTAGTTATGGTCACTCGGCACTAGATGGCGCGCTAGTTTCGTACGCGATTTTTGCGTGCGCACGTACATCAGATTTGTACGTATGTGCTCAGCCTTTGTATGCGAGTCAGCTGCCATGGAAATTTACAAGGGTGGAGGGATCTCCTTTTGTATAAAAGTGATGCGGTCCTACATAAATTATATTGGGATAAACAACAAAGGAACTACTTACAGTTCTCTCTAAGCAAGCTGTTGTGGTCGCTGCCTGTTGTACACATTCGGTAAGATGAATTCTAACCAAATTTTCATCTTCAAAAGTCATTTTTTTTTGCTCTTTTTCGCCGACTTTTGGACATAATGTTTATTTTCATTATTCGGCACCAAATTCTGCAGTCTCCAAATGGATTCAATCAAGATTTGAAATAGTTTTGGATTTTTTAAAACAGAGTTTTGGCGAGACCACGTATGCCCCAAGAGGAATTTAACCTCCAAAATGGACCTTCCGAGATGGGTTTTCATGTTTTGAGCAAATTAGCTGGATGTCTCGTGCGTGTTGCTATGGGTTTGTGTGTTGATGACACGGCCGTTGCTACAACACACGTTCTTAATTAATTAGCGGATTATTAGTCTCGTCAAATCTAGACACCGGTTTGGTGTTAATAATATTAATAGTGTTGTTAGGCATAGATTAAAATTTTAAAATTAAAAATGGAAAACTTTTGTTTAGTTAAGGGCTCGGGCAGGGGCGGTGTGTGAGTGTGTTTTTTTTTTTTTTTTGGGGGGGGTGGGATTATTTTCTTCCTTAAAAAAAATATAGAATAAATTGAATGAAAAAAATAATTATATTGTTCCTCTTTTGAAGTAATAAAGGTGGATGCTCCTTCCATTTTTTTTTTTTTTTTTTTGGGGGGGGGGCGGGCGGGCGGTTAATTTGCATTTGTCTCTTTTATTAAATGAAATTTTAAAAATCGTTAATTAAAAATAAAAATTTTTACTTAGAAATACCAAGATGTTTATACCGTTTTCTCTCTCTCTCTCTCTCTCTCTCCCTCAGCTGTATTACTCTACAAGATCTACTGCCAAGCCAACTTGAATGAAGCTACAAACCCTGTCAGATGTGGATCCCCGCCAGCTCCCCCCCCCCCCGCCGAAAAAAAAATCCATTTTTCACCCGCGCCCACACCCTCTAGTAGTGGAAATAAAATGTTAATCTCTCGCGCACCAACCATACTAGGCTCAAAACTGTCCTATACCACCTGCCTGCCGGTCTATTCCGTTTTTCTTTCTTTTTGCGGAGAGCTACTCTAGTTTATATAACACGCACTACGAATATGTCGTGGATCTGTTAGCTTTGCTCTTATTTAGTAGTAAACATCTTCTTGTTTATAGTTAACACTCGCATCACTATTTTTTTTCTTCTCCTACAACTTGATTTTGTGTCGTGTGTTCTGCCGTTGTGTGTTATTGTGGGTTGGGTGTGTTGTGTGTGTGGTGTGTGTTGTGTGTGAGGCTGTTGATGTGTGTGTGTGTGTGTAGTTTTTATTTTTGGTAATCACTCATGCATTCTCACCTGCGATTGGTCCGTGCTTCAGCGATCCCAGGCTTGCTCCGCCATAGGTCACCTCAAAACTCTCCACCTCTGGAGCGTACAATTCTTAACTTATTTTGCGCACAATATACTTTGTGTCCTGCCACTCTATCTTTCTTTTCTATTTTTAACACATCTCTCTCTCGAGTGATCCAGCTGCTGCCAATGAACCAGCTACATCATATGTATGACCTCTAATTAACCCGCCAAGGATTGTTAATGGATATCTCACCGTAGTCTCATTTGTATATGGAATAATATTAAATAGTGATGTATTAATAATTAGAATAATATTGTTTTATGTATACATATTACTTTGCAAACGCACCAACAAAGTCACATATTCGTATTCGAAACCTTCTCTCTATCTACAGTTTCCATCCTATATCTCTCTCTATATATATTAATGACATTTGAGATAATATAGTGGGGTCAATATTGATATTCATTTAAATTTAAATATCGTAATGTTCACGCTATTAAGATAATAATACATATTTTAATATATATAAATAATATGACAGGTTTATACAGATTACTTTTTTAGGGTAAACAAACATATAACATGTATTTACAAATTAATATTAAGTAACAGAATAAATAGACCATGTCAATTCATAAATATTATATATATTGAAGCGTTAGACTACCATATATATTGTCCAATAAAAGTCACATTATAATAAACTATTATGTGAGTAATTGGAGGTGAATAGTAAGTAAGAGTAGATGAGAGAGAGTAGGAGGCTAAGTGTATATTTGGATAAAATTAATAATGTTATGTAAAATCGTGGAAATAGAATTGTGAGAAGAAAAAATTAAAACAATATAATTCGTATTCCAAATTGTTATCTATTACCTATTAAATATTCGTGGGAAAGTTGGTGTGTTTGTTATTTAAATTCGTGGGATTTTTTCTCATCTCTTTTTTCTTTTTTTTTTTTATTCTTTTTTTCTGAAATTTGAAATTTGAATCTCTGTGACCGCTGCATGTGTGGTTTGGGATCTTCCTCAGTCTCTGCCTCAAACAGTCCACCTGCAGGGGTGTAAGAGGGAGGGAAGAAAGAGAGAGAGAAAGAGAGGGGGGATGAAAGAAATATAACAGGTTATACAAAGATTTGTTTGTTGTTTTTCTCTCTATATCAACAACAAATATCAATACCTTCCAGACTTCATTCAAAGAAGAATGGAACAAATTTAATTATTTTTCATCTATTTTTATTTTTATCATATACTATTTTTAAAAACTAAAAATGAATTTATGACAATTTAAATTTAAATCCCCATGTGCACCTCAAACAATAAAACAAATGCAATCCCAGCAATTATTTTCAGTTTACATACTTACAACCGCATAGAACTAAGAGTCACTAAGCACTTTGGACACTGCAAGGGGGAAAGAAGAAAAAAATAAATATAACTTAAATGAAACACCATAATGTAGTTTGGTTTCCGCGAACGCGACGCAGCCGCGCCGCTAGCCGGGCGATGGGCTGCACTCGGCGCAAGATCACAGAGCTTCTCGATATGCAAGACTAGAGCATCTCGGCGCTGCAAGCAGTGAAGCAGGATGATTGGTGTTGTGAAACAAAAGGACAGGCAAGGTTTGAATTCATTATTTTCTTGAAATGTGTTATTTTTATTTATTTTTTTTTTCAGTATTACTTTCGGATGATTTGAATAATAAATATTGCACTTGTCTTGTCTCGTCTCGGGTTCCTTTCTAATCTACCACGAGCCAACCAAACACAACGCGAACAGCGCGACGACACCTACTCGCCCCCCACGCCGCCCGGCGCTCCCACCGCCGGCGCGTTTCAGCCACTGCCGCGCTGCACTCTCTTCGCTTGCACTGTGATGAGAGTCTGCAGCGAAGGCTAAGTCTCTAACGCACTACACGCGCGCAATTAACGGCTGATTAATCTGTCTAATTAAGTTTTCCAATTAAGATTTCTGTATAAAAAAGGGGAGAGAAAATCACTTTTTTTTGCGTGAAAATGACCAATTTTTTTTTTTTTTCTTCAATTTTTTTCTTGATAGGGTGTTTGGCCACTCATATAGTATCTTTTTTCTCATTTTCAGCCAATTTTAAATTTAACATGATTATAATATCCTGAATATAGCTAAGTCAGTTACTAGTAACGTTAGAGACATCGACAGCTAAAAAGTTAGATCTAACGTTAGACTCTAAGTAGTCTACAAACATGAAGACAAGTTGTTTTTTTTAATCAGTACAAAGAAAAATGTCATAATGATTAGCATCTTCATTGATGTGGGCAAAAACGAGCCCATTTTGGCATCACACGAAACGCATAACTTACGATCGGCAAGGGCTACATATTCACTTTTCCCTCAACATGGATATGAATGTAATGGGACTACACTGAACACTTTGCAAGTTATTTGCAGACAAAACTGACATTTAAAGACTTGACTACTTATAAATCCCATCGTAGGGCTTAAAAAATTACGTTTATAAAGTTTAACATTACATTACATTAAATGTATTATCTAAACTCTAGAAGAAGAAGTTAAATTACCAGATTGTTAGGCGCGGCGCCACAGACGACTGAAGTTATCGACTATTATATCAGGCACAGCATGTTTGCGTTACATTTTTGTAGGCCTATATGAGGCCTACTGATTTTGATGGCATAAATTTGCTTGTTTACCCTTGATTTACCTTGATGTTGGGCTTATTTGCCCCTCTGCATCTTCTTATATGTTGGCTGCAAAAATTTAGTTGTTATTGTTGTACTGTTGGCACATGTGTATCAATATTAAGCAAATTAGAAATCATCAGGATTTGAACAATCAAAATAATTTTCCCTCCAAGCTTTTTTCTAGTTGGATTTGAAATAAGTTAACATGTTGCTCTCTATGAGCTTCTATGACATAAGGTGGAAGATTGTTTCCACAGGTTAACTACTCGTTGTGAAAACTCTTCTGTCGTACTCTTGTATTTAAACGGAGCTTCCTCATCTTTCTGGATCGAGTGACCTCTGAGTGTTCCCAGCTCTTGTTTATTTGGATAATAGATGTTTATTATGCAAGTTCCAGGGCGGCGGAGCGTTTTCAAAGTGAGGGGGCACCAATGTTTTAGAAAGATTGTTTATACGAACATATTTGGCCCGAATAATAAGGATTTTTACGGGGGGGGGGGGGTCGAAATGTGAAAAAGTGCACCTCTGCTTTGTGAATGAGCAGATCATATTCAAGCGCGAAGTCAGGGGTCAGTATCATGAACTTAAGTTTTTAGAATAATTTCCGAGCGCGTACGGTAGCGCGAGCCGAAAATTTTGGCTTATAATTACCTCTGAAGGTAGTGTATTGTATATCATTTTTTGATAATTGTTTTCCCATCTGAGACACAATTTGCAAGCGAAGCGCGAAGCGAAAATTTGGGCTTATAATTACGTTAAAGGTAGTGTTGTCCTGTACACATTTTGATATAAATTGTTATGCTCTGAGACAATTTGCGAGCGGTTTAGCGCGCAGCCGAAAATTTTGGCTTATAATAATATCTGAAAGTTATGTATTCTATACACGCGGCAATTTTCAATGTCACGAGTGGGGGGGGGGGGGGGGGGGGGACGTGAAAGCCCGAAGTGAAAAAAAAATAATACACTAAAAATTCGCATACTCCGCACATTATGCAGAAACTAATTAAAATGTTTGCCTTATAAAAACATTTAGCATTTGAGATACATTTTACCTCTTTATTAGCTTTAAAAGCTACATAAAAATATGTTAAGCTTTAAAAATCGAGGGGGGGGGGACGCGTCCCCTCCCCGTCCCCCTGGGATCGCCGCCAATGATTCTATACACATTTTGATAATTGTCATCCCATCTGAGACACATTTGCGAGCGCGTAGCGCGAGCCGAAAATTTTGGCTTATAATTACCTGAAGGTGAATTCTGTACACCGTAATTGTCATCCCATCTGAGACACATTTGCGAGCGCGAAGCGCGAGGTGAAAATTTTGGCTTACAATGAGCAAAGGCCGTATATTTTACGCACATTTCCCCCTCTACTCTTACGTATTTTGTTTGAATTCTTTTACTAGATAACGATCACCTTCATTTTAATAAAAATAAATTGCGAACGCGAGCAGAAAATTTTTCATAACATTACTTGTTTGGGACGCCAGGGATCACTCAATGTACCTTTTTGTTTAGAAAACTTTGAAAGCGCGAAGCGCGAGCCGAAAATGTTTGCTTAACGGACCGAAGGTATAGTGTATTCTAGACATAATTTGAAAATTTGCATCCCATCACTTCACTTTACAATGTCATGAGTCAGTCTTTCTGAGAGAAAGAAATTTGAGAAGACCACATTCGAGCACGAAGTGAGGAGTCAGCCTAGTATAATAAACTTTTCTAGAGAAATTTGCAAGCGCGAAGCGCGAGCCGAAAATTTTGGCTTATAATGAGATGAAGGTAGTGTGTTCTCCACACATTTTGAAAACTGGCATCCCATCTAAGAGAAATTTGCGAGCATGAGCCGAAAATTTTGACTTATAATTAACTTAAGGTAGTGTATTCTAGATTTTGAAAATTTTGAAAATTGACATCTATCACTTCACTTTGCGACGTCAGAAATTAGTCTTTCTGAGAGGAATTTGCGAGCGCGAGGCGCGAGCTGAAAATTTTGGCTTATAATGACACAAATAAGGCCGTATATTTTACGCACATTTCCCCTTCTATTAATTCTTATGTATTTTTGTTTGAATTCTGTTACTAGCTAGGTAACGTCCACCTTCATTTTAATGAAAATTAATTGCGAGCGCGAAACGCGAGCAGAAAATTTTACATAACATTACTTATTTGGGACTCCAGGGATCAGTCAATGAGCTTTTTTTTTTAAAAGTTTGCGAGCGCGAAGCGCGAGCTGAAAAAAAATTGACTTATAATTAACTGAAGGTAGTGTATTCTAGATTTTGAAATTTGATTGACATCCATCACTCCACTTTGCGACATCAGAAATCAGTCTTTCTGAGAGGAATTTGTGAGCGCGAAGCGCGAGCTGAAAATTTTGGCTTATGACATCGTTTATTTTACGTACATTTTCCTTCTTATTTCTTTTTGTTTGAATTCTTCTATGGGTCAAGATACCTCAATTTTAACAAAAATGAATTGCGAAGGCCAAGTGCGAGTAGAAAAATTTACATAATTCTACTAATACGGGACACAAGGGATCAGTCAATGTGCCTTATTGAGAGAACTTTTCGAGCGCGATGCGCGACCAGAAAAAAAATTTTAAACACATTTTGCCTCTCCTTCCCGTTCTTCTTTTTCTTTCTTTTCCCTTTTCTCCCTTAGAAAATATTAAAATTTCTGGCAAAAAAAGTGGGGGTGGGGCCCGGCCCCCCCAGGCCCCCCCCCCCGTCTCCGCCGGCCCTGAGTTCTCAACGAGAGCAGATTATACTCAGATGAAGTGATAAAATTATTTGTTTAATGGCTAGAATTCAGGTACAGCCTTTTTTTTAGGCCCGTAAATATACGGGGGCGCCTATATAGCTCAAAGTCGGATTCAGGCTACAGGCTTTTTTTTAGGCACATAAATATTCAGGGGCCTAGATCGAAGTCAGATTAAGATGAAATGATAAAATTATTTGTATAATGACTAGAATTCACCTTCAACAACAACACTTCGCCCTCCTTCATGCATTCAACGGTCATCTCTCATTAACTCCTAAATCTACTCCTCGACTCGAGTCTTTTTCTTACCTCATACGCGGTGCCGCAGGCCCTGGCGTCCGACAGGTAAACACGAGCAAAAAACCATATCAAATTGAAATGCCAGCATGGCAGAAAATACAGCAAAAATGAAGTTTGTTGTCAAATCCGAATTGCTTCCATTGTTGCAAAAAATACTATAGCTTTATTCATTTCTTCAAATCCTAGATGTTTCAAAGTAGCGTTAAACGTTAAGCGCCATCTCTGTGTTCTTGTGTTCTGGACTTTTAAGGATCAAAGGGGAGGAGCCGCAGCGGTTAGTGTTTTGCTTTTGTTATTGAGCTGTTATGTGTAGTGTGTTCTTAGGTTACGGACCAAATTAATTTCTAGCTCTCAACAACTTACTATTGACACCACTGCCATCTTAGATACAAACTATAAATTCCAGGAGATTGCCACTTGCGACGATTGAATCCAGAAAATATAATTTAGAAAATGTCTATAGTCTAGCAACTTCATTAATACTCTTCCATTGCATAAATTTCTTTCATAGTATATTCAATATTATGTGTGATTCTCAAAATATGTAAAGGGGGAGCCAGCCTCCCCCCCCCATACAAACTTTCTGCATGCATATTTTTTTTTAACCATATGTTTGGGTGAATTTCTAAAAAATTGAGTATTTGATTAGCTCCTGTTTGAATTGGAAAAAGGTGCACATCACTAAGCGAGTTCAACCAGAGGGGCGGGTGCAGACAGTGTATTCTCCACCCTAATAGCCACACCTGCAAACACATTGTGCTTGCCTCTGTATACTAAATCAAACCCTTTAAACACTTTCAAAAAACGATCCCCATATCTGTGGCTCCAAGAAAAATAACGCTGCTCCATCAGTTGCAGTCTAACAGGCACCATTGACCTGTATTATATTCCATCGTATTGGCGAGCGAAGGGGGCGGCAGCGGGAAAACCATTTTCCAAAGTGATCGGCCGCGGGGGGGGGACTGAAACAAGCTAGAAACCACCGTAGATTGGTATTGTGCACATCCCCAAGGCGCGCCGCCCCCGTATATCGAGGGCTAACTTAACACCAAAAATGCACTGTC
>CALNVZ010003434.1:43087535-43116587 GCA_940671915.1 Paracentrotus lividus | reverse complement strand
GTTGCATGGTAGAGCATGCACTATTTATATAATGTTACACATGCCTTTATGAATTTGAACCTGAAGAGCCAAATGAAATGCTAAAAAAAAACAACTTGTAATCACATGAATAGCCAAAAGCTTACTGTAAATAAAGAAATGTTTGCATACATGGTACCTTCATGAATTTCATGAGGAAGCAAGTACGTATATTTTATGTCACATAATTATGATTCATAGTGAAGGAATTCTCTTTTTTTTTCTCTCTCTCTCTCTGGAATAGCACTACATGACTTTACATGTATAAACAATATATAATAAATGAAATGCTCAAAGAAATTTGAATCAGCCCTAATAGCTCATAACTTACTGTTAAACCAGAAATGTTGCATACTACTTTCATGAACTTTATGAGGAATCAAGTATATTTTATGTCACAGAATTTTGATTAAAAGTGAAGAAATTTTCTCTCTTTTTCTCTGTGGAATAGCGCTACCGTCATAACAAAGGAACGTTTATCGTTGGATGTGTCTACATCACAGAATACAGTACTCCGTTTGTCAACCTGAGAAAAATCCTTATCAGGGTAGGTACAAATAAACTATGTCTATGGGTATCCTTAAACCACAATATCATCATAATAACAGCTCATACATAGTCACAAAATTAGATGAAATGTACAAGCATAAAAATGAATGAAATTGCCCAAGCAATTTTGATTGACATCTACTCTTTGTGTGAATGAGAGATGTAGTTTTCAGTAATGTTATTACATCAGAGGATCACTTAAAAATTATCAAGACTATTCCTCCAGGTGTAAGTGCAGCATATTTTCTATCCCGTGAACCTTCATGTAGTTTCTCTTTGAAAGTTGTACCTAAAGACCACCTCATCTAAATTGTCTTTTTCGTCTCCCATGTGTGATAATTTTATATTATGCTAGGGGTGTTTCAACAAGGTATGTGTAAATTTTACCAACTTGAATTTTGCAAGCCAATTGAGATTCTCACTCATGTTTAATTGCATCTATGAAGATTAAGTTGAAATATGGAGATACTCTCTATCAATTGCTTTTAAAAAATTAATTGGGACATGGAATGATTAGACTTGATTGAATCATGACTATTGGAATATGGTTACACCTTCTTAAAGCATTGGAATGAAGTTTGCACTTAAAGAGAATCTAGTGTAGTGGGAAAGAAGGACAAAATATTGTGAGCTTTCCTATTATTTTAATGCTATTTAGGAAGATTATTATTTTGAAAGGTCCACTGTAAAGTATTGTTTTTCAAATGCCCCAATAGTCATGATATTACCCGATAATTCCCAAAACAGCTGAAATGTTTTGACCAATCATTTTGTCTATGCATTTATGTGTGTAATACTCTAAGCAGGATTGGGTTTATTTATTATCATGTTAGTAATTCCAAAACCTCAGAGCACACAATAATGCTTAGATGAATTACTATCAACCTTTCCAAAGCACTTTTAGACAGTAACATTTCAATTTCATGACCACAACAATATTTTCACTTTATAATAGTATTCAAGTCGTTCGTATCGGTACACACAGCTTGATTAAACATCCCCTGTAAATTGTAAAAAGGAATTTGACAGTATTTCTTATTTTGATTTTCACAGAACGGTTATGGCTCCTCATGGTTGTTTACCGTCAACAACCTTGTGGTCCTGGTCCTGTTTGGCCTGGTCCGAGTAGCCCTATGGCCTGCCATGTACGTGGTCTACTCAATCAACCAGGGAGCAGGCTTTTCTCAGGTCTTAACCTCTGTCCCCTGGGGTTGTCATGTTGCTATGACGATCGTCATGGCTCTCCAGACTTCGTGGTATGTTCTTTTCTGCCGTGGATTCGTTAAGACGGTGGTCAAACAACCAAAGCAGGAGAAACACGATGCGGCCAATGGATATGTGGCCGTTGGTGGTAACGTTAAGCAGGACTAGTCTGGACTAGGGTTAGAATTGGACCTAGTCTGGACTGAGCATCTGGAGGGCGTTTCATGAAAGGACTTGTCGGACGTTTTATCCGACAAACTGTTATAAGCTACTGAAATGCTTGCATCTGATTGGCTGAGAGCAAACTTGTCGGATAAAATATCTGACAAGTCCTTTGATGAAATGCCCCCCAGGTCTTGACTATGCATAGTCTGGATCGCGACTGGACTTTGCTTAATGTGGATCTTAATAGGATTATGATTGATCTAAAATACATGCATTGCGGTTCTTTCATTGCAATGCATGATGAGACGGAAATCTAGCAGCCCTCACCCTATGAGCTATAATATTATGAACACAATTTAAAATTTTTATTTTCATCATTGTTCTTCAATTTATTCATGAGTCCTTTCTCATCAAAGATATATCCTTTAAACTGTACATGAAAATAATCATTTCTTAAACTAAAAGAAAGATGTAAAAAAGGTGAATTTCTCAATGAGTATACAATATGATAGCACTCCATTATTATCTGATTAGACTAGAATTCCGTCCAATCATGCATTGCAATATAAGAACCTTAAGGGCACATATTGGACCCAGTCTGGACTATGCATAATCTGGATCTGGTCTAGACTATAACTGGTCCTGTGTGAGGTATTTATTGATTATTTATACAGTACAGGGTTTGGCGATTGAGTATATAATGAGTTGTAACAGCAAGCAATGGTGCGCTACTTGGTATCGACCCAAAGACATATATATTTTATAGATAACAAAAAGTCATCTGACTCAGACCATTGGCTGTAATACCATCCAATTCTTTGTTAATGTTCATTTCCAAAAAGAAAGAAAAATGTTAGATCATACACTTATATTTGAAATTTGAATGAATTGAATTGAACTGAATATTTCATTCCTCCATACCAGTACATGTTTATCATAATTAGAGATTAAAGGGGAAAGAAATCCCTAGTATTTATATTTGACATATAATGAAATATAAGAAATCATGTAAAATTGTGATTGCATGATGTTGGTAATATGAGGATAAATGCTAATAACTCTTAGACAATCCATAGTAGAACAAATATAGCTGGTGTTAAGTAATTTTGGGGACATTTTTTTTCTTCCTATGCAAATTTTGAAAGATGACAGCATGTTGAATTTGTTTAATCTGATAAACAGATCTCTTTTTAAGTATATATACCAGTATACATTCTGCAGACATTTTGAAAACAAAGATTTGAATTTAACAACAATACGGAACACAAAATGTATTTGTTTGTTTTTTAACAATACTATTTCGTATACATGTGTACAAAATAATTTTGCTGTGAAGGTTTTATTAATTGTATAAATAGATTTTTAATTGATTACGTGGAACTCTGACTGGTCACTTAAAGAAAGAGGATAGTTCTTTAAGAGTTTGTGTGATTAGATGAAGAGTTCTGCTGAGATAGGGACAAAGGTGTTAAAGATCATCTATAGTTTTGGGAGAACAAATTGTTTGTTTTACTTCCATAGCAGAATAATATGAATTAATACCTCAAGTAACTTCTGTGTACAAAATGATTTGTTATAAATCCCACTCTAAGACATGAATTTAGCAACAAAACTGTGTAAATCGATCTGTTGCTGGGCCATGCCTAGACAGGATTCCACCGGGAAGAATGCAACATGCAGTGGTGTGTGTGCAAAGTACATGTATGTGCTATTGATACACAGACTGATACACACAGAATTCACCCATGCTATACCAATCAGCAGTTTGACATGCCCAGAGTTCTGGGGTGAGAGTGAAGGAAGTATGGCCTCATTTGGATGAACATCTCCCCCATGTTTATGGTAACTATAACATGTCATGGAAAGACATGCATGAAAAATGATTACCGTATATCCTTTGCCCATATATTGATATGTCATTGGAACACTATGAGGACAAGTATTGTAAGTTTTTTAAAAATGCAATTTTCTCTACCACAACTGTAGTTCGGCTTTAAGATTTTGTGTGAATAATGAAAGTGTTGCTTGACCATCAAAAATAATGCTAAATTTTACAAAGTGTTCCATTGGTAAATCAATTGATTTGAGAATTGATCATTTGAGAATTGACAATTTCTTCGAATTCCAGTTCATCATTTCTTGAAGTATTTAACAACTTATACATGCCAGGATCATTCCCCCCTTTTTTTTCCTTCTCAGTGTTTACATGATTACCAATGCTCAAATATTCTGATATTTATTTTATCTGCTGCCATCTACTGCCCAGAATATATCCAAGATTAATATAATTGAAAGTGAAAAGTATATCATGACTGAGAGCCTCTAATTGTGAATTTCAAAACGTTCAGAATAAAGATTATGTGATGTAGAAAATTAAACCATGTGCAAAGTCCCTCCACTGCTATAACAAATAGATCGTATTTATTCAAATTTGAGTTTGAAAATTTCGAAAAATTGATCATGGTGTAAGTTTTTATCCATAGATGTTTTTAGCATTCTTTTATTTTCAATGGACTCATGATTAACGCAAATTTGTGGTGAAACGTTCCGTTTTGGCATTATGAGTTATGATTACTATATATTCTAACCGTCCCTAAGAATAATCATTAATCTAACTATTCTCTTTGATGTTCAGATATTTCATCGTTATAAAGGAGTCTATTTTAATGATTTGTTTTTATCTTAGATACTCATGTACACAAAAGGAACATGTGTGCAGCCCTTACAAAGATAAGTGTCAAATGGACCAATTTCAACTGAGCTTTACTTTGCAATATCAATATTCTACCTTTACTGTGCACTTTTTCTGTTGTTTTGTGGATGAAATAAGAAGAATGTAGAATCTTCTAGCCAATTACCAATGTTGTGTTTTTTTGGTGCCAAATTGTAATATTTAGGTCTTTCTCTTTATGTTGTATACTTAGCATTCCTCACTTACAATGTAGTGCATATTGAATATGTGTGACATGTCAGCTAATGCCTCTAATAAGTCTCTAGAACTCATTTTAGGCATTTTTAGTTTTATGTGTATTCTATTCTATAACTAGAGATATTAAGCTTTCCAGTGGTCTCAAATGCTTGTAGTTTACTAAAGGTGTACAAAGTTTTATATCAAATTAGGAGAAATGCTATCAATGCTATGCAAAAAGCCTGCTTCTTCTACCATATGTTAGTTGTTTCTTTTTGTGTCTTATTCGTTTTAAGCAGTTAGGTCAGTCTCATATACCTCAATCACTGTTTGTAGATCTAGAAAATGAATATTGTATGCAAACTTCAACCCTAGAAAATAGATATATATAGGAATACATTGTAGTTGTTATTAGATAGATGTGCTGTTGAATCTTGGATAACTTCATATAAAACATTCAATTCCCTGACATTTCACCAACATCCTTAGGCAAGGCATCAACCTATGTTTGCCACACTTTGCCCTGGTGAACTGTATTAGGTTGGTACAGCCTACACTCATAATGATTTTGTGCCATTCGGATATGGAGAATTGCTTCATTACATCAAAGTCTGTTGTACCTTGCTTTAACACAATGTTGAATCTGTGTTTATTATAAAAGTAATAGATTGTGCTATGTATGTGAAATGAGGTTTCATTGAATTGAAAGTCTACAGGATCACAATGGTTAACATTAACCAGTCATGGTTTGTGTAGTCCACTCCCTTAATAACAAGGTGCTTGGAATCAATGACCTAAATACAAAACCTTGTTATATTTAACATAAGTTGGCACAAACAGCTTGGGAAATAATTATTAAACCAAATCATATGGGAGCTTCATATGGTTTGGTCTAGTGATTATTCCCCCAAGCTGTATTTGAAACATGGACGGACAGGGAGTATTATCTAATCTTGTTATATTAAAGTCTTGTTGAATCTATGATTGTAGGAAGAGACTGTACTTGAGTTAACATGTCACATCCACGTTTCCTGTAGGATATGGATCAACATATGTAGATCATATTAGTTTACATGTCAGCATTCTAGCGATAATATGTTATTATACAAATGATGCACAGATGTCAGTTTCGGTAGGTTTGTGAGCATAAGGTAACTATGGAACTGTTGAACGCACGAGGTGCAGCCGAGTGTGTTTAGACTAGTTTCCATAGTTACCGCATGCTCACTAGTCCTACCGATGCACAAACAAATCTGTGTATCATTTCTTTTATAGAATGGTGGAATTTTTGGTAAAAATTAATTTTTTTTTTACAACCATGCATAAGTAATTACTGACGCATGGCTAGCCATGCATCCCGTAAATTTGCCATGCGTCAGTAATTACCGACCCATGACAAATTTACTGCATGCATGGCTATCCATTCTATAATCTGCCGTATGGTAGATTAAAATGTTATATAATTATGAGTATCGTTGTACCTTCTGTGGGAATCCTCAAATTGGCAACATCGGCTTTAAAATGGCCGATTTTATGGACAACTCTCTATTTGTTTTGTACACAAATTTTCAGATTTTCCCCATTTTCTTTCAAAATATGTCTTATTTGCTTCTGAGCTCAAAATATGTCATGGGAAATATATTTCACACGACATAATATTGAGTTGAGAAGTAGGTAAGATATATTTGAAAGGAAATCAGGAAAATGTGAAAATTTGTGTACAAAACAAATGGAGAGTTGTCCATAAAATGCCAATTTGAGCATCCCCATATAAGGTACAACAAGACTTTTCAAACTTCCATAACTCTCTTATTTTATAACCGATTTTGATGAAACTTTTTTTTAAATTGCTCCTCTCATTATGCTCTTTTCTATGAAAGTGATAACTTCCTTGGGTATTGGTTTCCTTTAACCCTATTCAGACTGGCATTTTCAAGAGGAGATTTTGACTGGGAGGGGGGGTCAATTTGACCCCCCCCCCCGAGATCTCGGCCGCGGATGGTCCGCTCGCGGCGAAATTTTGCGCGAAAACGTCGCTGCACATTAAAAGGTCCGTCGCTTGTACTGTTTTTTTTTGAAAAAAAATCACGTATTTTAATTATGCTAATTATGCAACCTCATCTTATGCACAAATTAGATGGCTTACTTATTTTCATGGCAAATCTCTCGCTCATCAATATTTCACTTAACCTAACATAATAATAGTATAGCCCAAATTTTTCTTAAAAGTTGCTGCACAGAGTAGCAAAGACAGACAGGTAATAGAATTACAAATTCAGAAATTTCAAAAATTAATTCTTTTGTATTCTATTGATTTATGAAATTTCTTATGTATTCTATTGTTTAGTTCTAGTGATTTTTTTGGTAATTTTTGATGCTTGAGAAATATTATTTTGATCAATAAAAGACAAAGTTAATTCAATCAATCCAAAAGGGCTCAAAGGCACCAATTATCAGTAGATAAAGAAATTTTTAGAAAAAAGCCAGTATTTGTCTACACAAACGTCAGCAAAATAGATTTTCGTCAATTTAGCGCTCTGCACATGCGCTTACGTTGCGTAAGGCGTGACAACGGAGTATCCCGATTTTTCGAATTGGTGTCAAATTTTGGCAAGGACACTTGAAAGAAAAAAGTCACTAAAGCGCCGCGGTGAGATTGCGCGCACCTTGGTTGCCAGCAGTTCCGCTAGCGCGATTCGTACAGGGGGTCCAAAAATTGACCCCCCGCAGCAGTCTGAATAAGGTTGTAAATATCATGTTGTAATGGTCTTGTTTTTTTTTGCTTTCCCATGGGATGAAATCTGATTCATGTTAATTATGGGAGTATATCTATGTTCTCTCAATCTGTGTTATTTCGCACAGTTCATGATAGTCCTAAATGACTTATTTTTAGACCTACTTTACAATTGAAATTTCCGCTATTTCAAAGCTTAAGATCGAGTAGGGGTAGATATATTTTTCCTTTATTCATGTTTTAATTTGTACTCTTAGTCACCATGCATTTATTAATTTTTGTATGTTTTTTGTTGAAAGTATAACGGATCTGAAGACCAATCACTAGATCAAGTATATCAAAATCCGGTGTTGGCCTGTAACCCCCATTGATGTTATCTATATAAGATGAATGGATTATAAATTAAAGGATGTTGTTTTAATTGTACTGTTGAATTTTGAATTGTAGGGGGCGTCAATTTGTGAAGAGTTAGACGGGTATGTGTAGCGTAGGGGAGACGCGGGACAATTTGTAACAGAGGCTCCCATCCAGAACCGGGGACAATTTGTAACACGGGAGGGCAATTGTAACAGAGGCTTCCCATTCCAGAGCCCAGAAACACGCTAGCAAACCTAACCTGTACAGAGCATGTGCATTTCATTGCTCCACATGCTGTTTGAGTATAAACAAATTTAACGTCGCTTAACTTCTACAACCAAAAAAAAAAAACGTTTTTTGAGGAGAAAATAATATGTTCACACTACCCAATGTTTTCTTCTGGACAATATGTGTTGAGCTAGCTGCCCATTTTTTATATTTAGAAATATATTCTTAGGCCTGTATTTTGCTAAGGTTTCAACGATGAAAACCTAGCTAAGATAGAAAAAAAAATCTCCTCCAAATATGGTCGCACCCCACCCCAGGGGCAATAGTAACAATTTTAACTAAGTACCTTTGCCGCTACTCGCCCCGGGAAGCGAATGCAACGCCCGCTTCATAGTCCGTTAAAGAGCACATAAACTGCTCAATAACCCCATGATTATGCTTTTAGCAAGTGGAAAATATAATGTAACTTGAGTTAAGCATTGGTCATGTTTAATATTAATTAGCTTATGTGGTTAATGTTGTTTAAATCTTGGATCTGTCAAGTGCCATAGCTTTGATAAAGAAAAGCAAAATGTTACAATTTCCTGTTTTAACAACTGCCCCATCGCAGTTTTTGTCAATTGCCCCTGCTTTAGGGGCAATTGTAACACTCGACCTCTTGTTTGAAATGATAAATGGCTTCAAAATAAATAGTCTTTACTTAACCGCAAACAGCTATTCAATTCTAGCCTAAGAATCATGGAATATTTTCTTTTTACTTAGTTTTAAGCAAGTACTTAGCTATAATAAAGTTGATTAAGCCACATTTGGGGGAAAAAAGTGTTACAATTATCCCCGGTCTCCCCTACTATTCAGCTCGGAAACGGTCGTGGAATTTGCGACGGAGAAGATGCTATTATGCTAAGTTACTGTTCTACAACCCATTATTTGAATGTCAGGTTGGGTCCAAAATTAAACTACGTGACAAATTCAGCGATTGTGAACCTTTGTAGATCATCGAAAGTTAAGGAAATAAAGGGGAAAATGATACTCCCAGAAATTAACTGAACTTAATTGTATTATGAATATTCAGAATTACTAAGTGAAATGATAACGGCACATCATTTTGTCAATATGACAGCAGCTACTGCGATGAGAACAAGAGAAATACAGTGCGTCCCGGAAAAAAGTAAACCCAACTTTGAGAGCCTTGTATTAAAACTGTATTACTTAAGTCATTCTAAGTGTAAATATGTTTTATATCATTTCAAAGAGTAACTCATATTCTATCCCATGACACCAAAATCATACCTGTACTATCAAGGATGACTGACCACTCGACTTAAAAAAAAAAAAAAAAAAAAAAAATGGTCAAAAACAAAATGTTCCAAGTTTTATCAGAAGCAATCCTGGATTTCTGATCATTCATTCTTCATGTGAGGTCAGCCTGCGTAAGTCCATTCATGAGGGACAATGGATTTCCTGGTCTATTGAAATGCAAGGGTTGTTTCTCCTCAAGCATGGAACATTTTAAGTAAACTATTTTAATTTTGACGCTTGCTTTATAAAGCCAAGTGCTCAGCCATCCATCACAACACAGGTATAAGTTTGGTATCATTGAATAGAAAATGAGTTACTATATATTATGAAATGAATATTAAATTTTTATAAGCTATCAAATTTTGAAATGAGGCTCTGAAAGTTGGGTTTACTTTTTTCTGGGACGCACTGTATAAATAATCCCTACCAGATCAACTAGTCCTAATCCGTAGAGCATTGTAAAAAAAAAAAAAAAAAAAAAAAACCCGATTAATTAAAAAAAATAATAAATAGATATAGAAAACAAAAATCTTTAGGCCTATTTTTACAGCAATGTGCTCTCAGCAGAATCGCCACTCTGATGGAAGAAAACATATTTTGTAAACTTGTGAATTTATACAAAATATATTTGTAAAACTTGCAAAAAATACTACAATTCTGTAATGATATAATGACTGTGCTGACACATTTGCTGCAGAAATACAACATGTGTTTTTCTTGTATTTATTTATTTATTTGTTATTTTTGTCATTTTGTTTATTTTTATTTTTTTATATTTTATTTATTTATTTTTTATTTATAATGCATTTTGCATTGTAGGGTATAAAGTAATGGATCACGTATAGCCTTCAACTAGTAATAATGATGCTAATCGCCTGTCGAACACACCCTCTCTCTCTCTCTCTCTCACCGCGAAATGGCATGACTGTAACATTTGAAATCGTAATTATTACCCCAAAATGTACAAAATGATTTCTTCAAAAAATATTCTTAATTGGTGTAGCCCACGCCACTTAAGTGTTATTCAAACAGGTCTACGGCGCCATATACATGCTGTGAGCTACCATTACCACCCGTTGACAGACACCGGTGAAATATTCTTCCATTATTTCCTCTTCACAAACCATGAGTTGGACTGACAGTGTGTGGAAATTGCTACATTTTCTTTTATAATTACCATAATTACATGGAAAAACCTCGCTACAGAGCATATTTAGACTGTTACAGTTATAATGACAAAGGCTCGTCATGACAAGGCAATCATACCAGTATAACCACTCATTTTTCTTCTTTTTATTATCTTTTTCTTTTATAATTGTAGGGGGCCTGTATTGTTTGATTTGTTTATTATTATTATAGATTTTTTTTTATAGCTTCGAATAAAATAAGCCTTCATTATAACAAGGTTATTATTTCCTGGATTTTGACGCGTTTGATAATTAGAAATGAGGTATAGTTACATTGTACTTTTACAAAGTCTGACCTCTAAAACAAAATCACAAAAATGTTGTCTCTTTTTTCCTTTCGTATGTATTAATCTATAATTATAGGTTTTCCCGCCCAATTTCATAGGTTTGTCAATCAAACCTATAGAAGGTTCATTCAAATTCAAGCGATACCTTTTTCCGATCGAATTTATAATCCGGGCCATTCCTTTTAATAATCTTTTTTTAAAAATAGCGGAGAATCAATGTTCTTCTTATAGCTTCACACGACAGCCTTTATTTTTAAGAGCGATTTAATTCCACTAATTCGAGGCTCTGTCTAGTGATAACTCCCGACCGAAACCTCAGTTATCCATGTACATTACCTTCCATTCCAACTTCTTACTATTGTCCCCTTACCTTCAAATTTTTATATTGCTATACAACGCAAACCCACTCAGCATCTTCCATAACACGTGCATACATACTTCAGTTGAAATGTAGCGATGTAACAAATTTCAGCATTATGTCATCAGCCATTAATAATTAACGAGTCGGCTACTTTTGCGTTTTTAGCTGAGCCCCAAAACATTAGACCCTATGTTCGAGCAATCCAATTTCTATTTTTCGAGGAACATCAATTTTTAAGCGAGAAAACTGTGCCATTCACTGCTTTAAAATTCCGTTCTTTCATGTATTTTGAATGCTTTTCCACTTCCATCGTCTATATATTTTCGCATTATTTCTATACAAATTTCATTAGCACTTGATCGCCAATATAATTATTCAGGCTTATCTTTTAATCAACTGTTTTAAGCTCTGAATTTTATCTGGACACTTATAAACCTGTATCCGCTCGGATTCCTCATTTGTGGGAGATTCAAAGGGCCTTGACGAGCTTTTGGAAACCCCCGCCCCCCCACCCTCACCCTGAAGCCCATTATAATTCCGAAGGAGACAATGCAGTATGGAAAAAAGACGGGAAAACACTGAAAAAGTGCATACTTAAAAATCATAGGCTGTATTTTGCGGAGCGCATACGGAGCGCCCCAACATCCAACGCTAAAACATCCCCAAACAAAAAACAACTAAAAACAAAAAGAGAAAAAGATGAGAAGATGAAGAATAAAAAAAAAAAGCTATGAAACAATTATTTAATGGATGATCCGACTTGAACGGTCCTACCCCAATCATATAACAAAGGGCGGTGAAAACAATCATGATCCTAACTATGTGCAGGGTGACTGCCACCCGTAATGCACCGATATTCTTCACATTCTAGCCATCCCACCCCTTGCTCCCAACCTACCCGCCTCCTTTTTTGCTCGAGCCAGACCCCACTACCCACACGCCCACCCTACTACGCCCGTTTCCAGTACACCGCGCACCCGCTACACGCAAAGATACAATTGGATACCTGTACTAAGAATCTGAAATACCTAAATGTTTGCCCCAACATCATAATCCTAAATGCCGCCACTCGTTATAATTGGTGCCTGTTGTATTGTCTCTCTTTAAAGTTCATTTTTAAAAATTATAGAGGCTGTTTGTCTCAATTGTTTCCGTGTTATCGATATTTTGTTCTATTCGCCAGTTCTGATATTAATCCTTGGATATATCAAAACAAACATATATATTTTTTTTTTTACATTTGTTTCTTGCTTTCTCTTCTTTTTTTTTCTTCTTTTACTCTTGTTTCTTTTTCTTTTTAATTCTGTATAACACTCACAATGGATTGTATTCTTTTAGTTCGTTACATTACAGACGTTTTCATTGATTTAGTTGTCTTTACATACATAACCATATATGAGTCATAATTTATCTGGGCGGGCAATATACGGCCTTTTCGATCATTAGCATTTTCTATTCATACAATAGACTCTATGTTGAAAATCATCAAGGCTCGTTGCTATCCTTTTAAATAGAGGTAACACTTATAAACTATAAGTTTTCGTGGTATTACTTCAATAATGAATTATAGTGCGTGTCCAGTGTCTTTCTTCTTTGTCTTTGCGATCCCACTTATGTGACATTCTCTTCTTGCCAACTATTTGAATGAGGGACTTATTCCCTCCTGATGGAATAATGCAGGGTTAAAAAACCACAGTCGATGGGAAACACCGTTTTGCATAAAATAATCATATACATGTCATCGTTCATTCTCTTGGACGAATTGAATCCTACAACTAAGAATGCACCTTATTTTTTAACACGGCTTGCCTTCTACGATGAAATTATTGACACTGACCCAAGTAAAGTTCCGCAAGGCCATCCCCAATCTTCGTAACTTTGAACTGCACTATATGACTTTCTAAAAATCTATTCCAATAAAGTTTCCCAATAGTGAACGACTGCCTGTTCTACAATGTATGTGCACGGCATAACTTAATCGATTCATGACACGAAACAATAAAAAATAATAAACATTGCCAATTTATTCACACAAGGTTGAATGTTCTTGTCTAAAATTAGACTGACTGATTGAAAAATGCTTACAAGGATTCAAAATCTCAAAAGCGAGCAAAATGAAACTTGAATGAAAAAATTTCGTTTAAACGCGGCTCTTATGCATACTTTTTAAAATCGACCCTTGGCACATTTAAAAAGCATCACTTGCATAAGCATAAAACATGAATTAACGAAAAAACTTTAATGGTACAGTTTAAATGCGAGAGTTGGCTCCCAACGACGATCACAACTGGGCGAAAAATGTGAATGATCTTTAAAATAATTCAAAAATTGATAATTGTAATGAAAGTGAATCCGGGAAAAAACCTATTATATCTAACCTTTTCAAATATTCTGTTCACGCCCATGTGACATAATATGATGTTTCCGATTGATGTTATTTTTTTTCCTTCTCTTACTTGTACTTTTCTTTTCATTTCTGGTATCTCTCTCCTCTCTCTCTCTCTCTCTACTCTTTCTTCTCTCTCTCCTCTCCATCCTCCCCTCTCTTCCTTTCTCTCCTCTCCTCTCTCTCTCTCTCTGGGTTCCATCTCTTCCCTCCCAATCTCTCTCTCCCTCCTCCACTTCCAATCTTTCTTTTTATTTCCTTACATCATCTAAAGCGTAGATAGCGATAATAATACAATATAACTCGCACTGCCGTGCACATCAACCATGCGTCAAAATTGTGAAGAGATTTGTAACTATTAAATAAACTAGAATCTGAAACATTTCGGAATCATCTTTGTTTCAGATTAGTCCCATTATGAGTCTCCTAATACGCGATTGAATTCAAGTGTTCTGAAATTTTCACATCCTTGACTTTTGACATTATTCACACACCTGAATCATATTCTATGCATCCCACTCCCTGCAAACCCGAAGCCGTCACACTTTAAAAACTGAAGTTCTAGTTTTAGCTCATTCAAGGGAGCTGAAATCAGCACTTTTTAAGTGCTTGGCCATAGTACTGCACCTCAATATGCTGCTTTAGCCACTTTCACGTGAGCTGAACTATTTCAGCAAAAATGAGGCAAAAACTGCCGTCACTTCAGTTTGGACCTTATATTGGATTTCGAACTGAGGGTCCCCTGCATCGAGAAGCACGTTAGACCAATTCACATTCTCACCGGTTTGCTAGCAGATCATATTTATTGCATGATAACTTTCTTCAAATTTGCCATAATCAATCTATCTATGCTGTTCATAAATTAAAAGCAAGGTTAGCGAGATCTCCGTTGCGTCTACTTGGTAACGTCAGCGGCGTACTCTTCCATGTCTAGGTCTGAACCCGGCTCGAATCCCACTACCGACCAATGAACATTTTTGGTTGATATTAAATTAGCACCTCAAGTTTGCCAGTCACCTATACAGAGCACCCATAAATAATACATGTCGGTCTTCAATCTGTTTTAAAAAATAACATGAAAAAAAAATTCGGAAGAAATGAAACAAAAAGATTATTTTTTAGGATGAAATGGCAGATTCTGATTAAACTGTCAGGTAATGCAAATATTACAACTAAACCATAAATTATGCTAGAATTTTATGAGAAGCATAATTCACGTCATAATTCGACATAAGCATTTGAAAGGAAATATAAAAATGTTAAACAATTAACGCTCATCAAAAGACGAATATTTTGATTTAAAAAAATATTTTAGTTGGAACAAAATGAAATTTCTTGTTGAAGTAAACACCAATTTAAAAATTCAGCACATAGCACCCTATTAAGAAAGAACGGCTTTTTAAAGTAAAACTGTATTGGAAGTAATCTATAAAGGACTCACTGTCTCTCTAATATTAGCCAAATTTGCAAGTTGGCCCCAAGAGTTGACTCGGGTGTTTTCCTGTTAAGAAGAACGGCGTCGAAATTTACAGATGGCTCCGGAATGGTTTGGTCAATATTGTGTGCGTGATGGGGCACACAATGCCGGTCCGTGGGGCTAGGAAACTTTTTGTCCATTTTCACACGTTTGAGAACTGGAACTGTCTGGGCTATGAAATTCCAGAGATCACTGCGGATGTTGATATTTCTTCTCTGACGCGCTGGCACTTGGTTTGGCCACGTCCTGATCCTCTACCCGAAAGGGAACCTTCCTTGAGAAGTTTAATGGGTCTCTTCCAAAACTGTTCTTTTCTGTAACACACGCCTCTGAAACCCAACAGACTGTGGATGTCCAGTTTCTTCCGGCCTAATTGATCCAGAAAAGGGTTCAGTTGGATCATGAAAGTGAGTTTCCCCACGAATCATGCGATTCACCTCTAGATGGAGTTTTCTGGTTTCTGCACAGGTCGAAAGCGAGCCTGATGGCAACTCCTGAGGCACACCAACGAACAGCTCCATAAAGATGTTTGATGACATTTCCTCGTTTTAAGAGTCCAACCCCACTACATTGAAGTATAATCTCGGGTTTCAAGCCTTGCATCCTCATGTCAATATCAATCCAGTTGTTGAATTCAGAATAGTGTTTTCCCCGAGGCGATCATAACAATCTATCTGCTCTAGAGGTGGGTCTCGTCTGGCCATCCGTTGGAACCATACAAAAGTGAATTCCGATGGGGACTTTCCTTAGGCCAACCAAAACACGTCCACATCGGAATGCAGAAATGTTCACTGTCCTCGTCGACGGTTTCCCGCTTTTCTGCCGACATCGGAGTATGAATGATCGGATTCAATCTCTTGATCCAGGCCTCATGTTAATATCATTCAGTTGGATCAGAGAGTTGGCGTTTCCCCAGCTACCCAACGATCAATCTCCTCCTAGAGGTGGAGCAACTTTCTCCTGGCCATTCCTGGCCATTCCGAAAAATTGGTTCCGATTGGAGCAGACGTTCTGACTGAACCAAAACACCTTCGCGCAAACATTTGGATGATCTTCTCTCGGTCTTCGGTAAGTCCCAGTTATAGAGGAAGTGGGAATGTTAGTTGGGATTCAACCTCATCATCTCTGATGCTCCACCTCGGCACCAAACTGATCGAGCTCCAAGGATGCACCTGGTATGGGTGACTTCCACCTGAACCGCTTGAAGACGCCTTTGACACGTTTCAGGGCACCGCGAAAGGTGCCGCATCTGCTCTCCTTGCCTGCGCCTTCTCCATTATGGGGCAGAGCAATACCAGAGTACGAGTCCAACACCTCAATGGAGCGGTCAGCGACCATTTCAATGTCTTCTTCTTCCGGCTGGGCGACGTCGGCTTCGTAGACGGTTGGAGACGACTGAAGGACAGGGGTAACCCTTCTCTCAGCTCTCTTCATTAGAAGTAGTTCAATAAGGCTGAACATGATGGTTTAGGATAGAATAATCAATATATTGAATACACCAATGTAAGAAAAGCTTGCTTCGATAAACTCGAGATACAAACTAAAGGTTGTTAACACAAACGTTAACGGGATAGATAACGACGCTTGGGTTGATGACGTCAACAAAGACGCTATAAATTTTGCTTACGCGCATGCGTATCAGCCGGATAAAACTTTTTTTCTTTCTTGAACACCACGCCCGTCCTTCGACCCAATCTGTTCTCTTGTCTCTCCCACTCCCACCCCCCATCTGTCTGTCTCTGTCTTTTAACCACCCCTTATTCCTATTTCCCCCTATATTTCCCCTTTTTACTTTGGTCTCTTTCTCTCCCTTTTCTTATTTTTATTTTTTATTTTTAATTATTTTATTTTACCTCCTCTTCTTATTTCTCCCCTTCCCTTTTCCTTTTTTTTTCCCGCAATTTTTCTCTTTTTTTTTTTCAACCTATCATTCATCTCAAGATCTCGATATGACATTCAGGCCATCAAGTAAAACACACAACAAGAAAGTCACGGTTTGATTTTTGTCTGTCCATTCATTTAGTATGATCACAAAATCTAACAATCATGATTTAAAAAAAATAACAAAGCATAAAAACCAAATCGTGAAAAAATCTAAATACATGTACAAACATTTCAGTCAAAATATGTACATAACTAACACGGGCTAGAGGTATATAAGGCACGTTTTGTAAATACAATGATCATCTTGTAGTCTTACAAAACCTGGATGCAGAAAAACAATTTGGCCTATCATAAAACCCACAAAATGTCGTTGAAGAAGAAGATTAATTCTTGATTACAAATTTACTTATTCTGTGAGATCTTCTTTCACCCCTTACATTCTGTGTTCGTCGTAATTGCTGTATACAAGATGCCACATCAAAACATTCCAGAGGGGAATAAATATTTCCCCCCCTTTTTTTTTCCTTATAAATATGTACGATCACTCACTTCTACCAGGGGATCAAAGATTACAATATACTTTCAGAGCTCAGAGAGAAAAGTTTTCCCATACATTTTCCATCACATGATAGCTTATATCATCAAAAAATTATATCCTTATAATTTGAGAAACCGTACACATTGAAAAGATGATCTTGATTCATTCATCTCTTGAACATTTCTGTGTGAAATCTTGCACACCAACAAATGTGACAACAAAATACATCCATAAAATATGTAATATGTAATTAATATGTATTTTAAGGTTAATTCCCCTTTAAATGAAAACCGCGGTTACCGGATACTTCAGTCACGCCGGGTAATCGATTCTAAACCGACTAATCAAGGCCATTAAGACAATGTGAATTTTTGTCCGGTTCATTGCCTGTTTTCTAGCGGCCCCGTTTGTATGACCCAATTGGGAATTTTCTTGACAAGTTATTGCAAGGAGATACAATGGAATGTCCAAAAACAAAATATACAGACAGATGATGGGTACAAGGTTTCTAACATTAATGTTAAATGTAAAATCATGGCAACGGTAGCTCTCAAGTAGAATTAGTTTAACAAAATAGGTGAGAGTAATAGTATAACCTTAGTTACACATTTGTCAAAAGGCAGATGAAATAGGACGGTGGGGGGGGGGGCCACTAACACCAGCCTTCCAATCTTCAACATAACGGAATCAAGGGCTATATCACGTGCCCCTTAGTAACCATTGATGTCATTCTGACCATCACCAATAGGTTTATGTACCCATTTTAATTTTTATCATAATTTTCGC
This sequence comes from Paracentrotus lividus, assembly GCA_940671915.1. Taxonomy (NCBI): domain Eukaryota; kingdom Metazoa; phylum Echinodermata; class Echinoidea; order Camarodonta; family Echinidae; genus Paracentrotus; species Paracentrotus lividus. The sequence continues at coordinate 43,098,220 of CALNVZ010003434.1, read as the reverse complement.
GAATTCAAATAATTTTGATTATGAGAATGGTCAATGCGAAATCACTTTCACCTGAGTTTCTTTCATGAACACACAACCAAAAAAATAACGAAAAATTACTTAATAGGGGCTGCTAAATTGCCTAAATAATCAGTGTTACGAGAACTACTATATATGCCACATTTAATTTGTCCACAATAAGTAATGATCCTTAGAACCATTATATCCAAATAAAAACAAATTAATTTAACATTACCCTGATTCGATTCTGTAATTGCTATGAGATTTCAAATCATACTGGCACCTTCACACAACTATTAATTGTTTAAAAACCTAGTAATTGCAATTAATAATTTTCCCATCTTCAAGCTTAAGGTTTATCAGAACCTACCTAGTAAACTTAAATGAAAATTACTACAATTGCATAAAATAGTTATTTCTTGTGACAAAAACTAGATAATGGCGTTCCGTTATGCACCACAATTAAACTTACTTGAATAGCAAGAACAAAAACGACTGCAATGGAAGACTGGTGAAAAAACTATCAGAGCAATAAGAAATATATACAAAATCAAAACTTGCAGTATTTAGTAGAAAATACTCAGATCCGAAACGGTGAAATTTATAAAGGAGAGGAGGGACATATACCAAATTTCCACCGGAATATGCTTTCATAAAACCATGTAATAATAACAATAACATACCCTGTAAAACCAATAAACTGCTTTCGAGAGATTGTATTGACCTGTCCATGGAATTGAAATTTAAAAATCTTTTAAAACAATAACTACCGATTAATATACACAAAATATTGTTGCTTATCATAATATATACATACACTTTATTATGATTCAATGTGCAGCCCCCAGCTTACCACTGGAAAGCATTCAAGGCTAGCCACCTTTTTACACGCAACATCCTTCACTGAAGCACGAACTTATGGCGCAAATCACCATGTACACGCATGGGCAACGTGCAGTATGCGCTGCGCTGATTGCGTACTACTCTTGGTCGCGACGCGCGCTAATCCCAACGCGTGCATGTCGTGCTGTATTTTAAATACAACGTACGGTGTTTGTCTATGCGTAACCTCTGTGTGACGCACGATTCGCGCAATTCACAAAATTTCAATGACACTAGGCGTTGGTGCTCTGTGTTAGGCTACATGTGCACTACCGCATTAAGCGACCCGACATAAGCATGGAGTCAAATAATGTACTATATAAAATCACGCCTGCATAACCTTAATATAAAATTACTGTATAAATGATCGTTATCAACTACCAAACACTTGAAAATACACATTGAATAGATAACGATGGAACGAAAATATTGAATGGCAACCTGTCAAGATGAAAAGGCAATGCCGAAATATCGAAAAATTAGTTTCTACGTTATTATCAAGTAAAAATTCATATAGAATATACTATATATATATCATTACTAAAATTTTATATATGATACATATATAAATCTAATCTTGAACTGTATTTACGTTGGCAACAATTTATGAGACTTATGGAAAATAACATTCAGTAAATTTTCGCGCATTCCCATTCTGGGCTCTTCGTATTTTAATTACGTTCGTAACTTGTTGCGTTCCTAAACATTCGATCTCATGACATCAAATCTTACAAATTGATCATTACCCAATAAGAAAAAGACGATACAACATTGGTGGATACCAGCTAGGCACCATACATCCAAATTGCTTGTCAGTGCATTAAATCACGTATACTCGCATCGACCAATCCACAAATGAGTTGATTACGCTGTGCTATGCACACGAGCATTACATTAAGATTCTAATGCCGTTTACTCCTTCAACAGGCGTCAGAACAATTAGCGGGGCCGGGGGTCAAAGCAGAACAATAGCCAACAACTTACATAACTGAAGATTTGTGTGGCAAGAAATTCAAAACGAAATCATCAGTTTAACGAAATGTAATTCCCAATACATTACATCATTATTACACTGTATACTTCTCGATCAGCGATATTCCATTTGAAATGTGAATAACCCGCCCCCGCCCCCCAACCACAACACAGCACACACACACACACACACACCTCGCACTAAACAGCGTCTCGCGAGATACCACAGAATAATTCATGTGAGATCATATTGACAATAATATATAAGTTACTGAACTGAATCACGTACTATCTGCCTCCGTTCCATACAACAGTCTCTGACCTTTTCAAACAGTTGACATCGATTTTAACAGTTCGATTATTATCTATCATCATAATCAACGTTTGATACACGTCTTTCAAACGGATATGCGAAACACACACACAAACAAAATCATGCATTCATCAGTCCGTGAATGATTGGCAGTGACTTACTAATTTCATTTAAAATAATAATAAAAGTTGATTCAAACGCTAAATTAAATCGCCTATCAAGAGCCTTGTCTGGCTAGACCGCGGGCATTCCAATACTTCTTTCTGGTTGCCCCACGTCGCGTCCGTTCTGGTGTCGTTCTGCTTCTGTACGTCAAGGAGTCCGTTCTGCTGATACCGGTTCCTGAGCGGCCTTGGACGAACGGTCTTTCAACACCGTCTTCATGAAAAATTGAAAACCAACGTGCGTCTGTAGGATTGGTAATGGCGACCATTACAAAATGACAAACCGAAGTACATGGAGGTAGCGACCCCCATAATGTCGATTGTATGTAAGGCGTAAATGAGGTATAGATGGAATAGAATTATGCGACATAAAGAAAGCGGGTGAACCAAGCGCACCCTACGTTGATTCTGTAGATGATGTTGTTTGTGTAACCATGCTGGGGAGAGATTAGGATAAGAAAAGAATCATTAATAAAATGAAGAACAAGACCTAGAATTGCATTCATTTTAGTGACGGATTCACAGAGAGGGCCCAACAAGCGTGCTCCCCCCTTGGAAAAACAAATTATTGGGGGAAAACATGCATTATAAAACGTTCATTAATATCATAAATTATTCAACTGCCCCCCCCCCATTTTTTTTTTTTTTTTTTTTTTTTTTTTTTTTTTTTAAATATGTTTGCCTGCTGCATCCTCTACTTATGTTTTAATATTATTATTATTATTATTATTCATTTTTTTTTATTTTTTATTTTGTATTTTATCATCATTTTTTTTAATAGATCCGCCCCTGCAAATACATAAAGGCATATAGTTGGTAATTGTTTTAACATTCAATACGCGGGGGCGCGGCGGAGAGCCGGAATTGTGTTTTATTTACTTTTATTGCCTGTGTAAGTGTTGTTTTGAGAGGATAACACATTTAACAAGAAATCAAGGAAATGTATTTCCTTTCATTTTATTTTCATTTACTTTATTTCAACACGGTGTAACCTACTTCAGCCAACGGCTCTTCTTCTGCAGGTCCGTGCATGATCAAAAGATAGACTGTATTGATCAAAAGATAACCTGAAATATAGAGTTTGATAGCTAAAAAATAACTTCTGTCTTTCTCTTGGGGAGCGATTTTTATTATTGAAATATCACGATTTCCGTTTTGATCGAGCTCACTGCATCCGATACACCGGATATCGAATATCACATAACTACTTGTTTTCCCAAATACCATGTGTTTTCAGCATGAATAATAATATATATTCTACAGAGGCGAGTTCAGAATTGTCATAAGGGGTGTGAAATTCTATGAAACCAGAACAAAGCAAGACCCCTGGGAGGGAGGGGAGCGTGGTATTTTGGTAGGAGTCTACCCCCTCGCGGAATGACGATAGAATTCCTTTGTTTTCTTCAAATTCAATAGAACCCAGCCACCGATGAATGATTTGGACTGGGTCACAAACAAATTCAGAAATAGACGAAACATTTTTCTATATTATAACTACATCAACATGACTGTATGTTGGTTCTCAAAAAAAAATTAAAAAAATAGAAGGGTGTATGCCTGTGCCAGCCTATATCCGAAAATATACAAACCAAGTTTGAAGGAGTAAAATCTATCCAGCAAAGAATAATATTCCCCCCCCCCCCAAAAAAAAATCTTCAGTAACAGAACATAAATCTTAATGTTTTCAACAGTATAAAGTAGAATTATTGTTTTGTTCCAGTGAACTGAAATAGTTTTGCTTTTACACATTTATTAGCTTGAATAAAAGTCTAAGATCATCTAAATCCCAATAACCTCTGGTAACATCATTAGAGAGTCAGTATGATATTAAACTATATTAAGATAATGATTTTACTCATTTTGGTTTACTTACCCTTATAAAAATCTTTCTAAGACAGAGAAATGGGGCGCTTATTTCGGTAAAATGCACACACGCAATCATAAAGGCGGCTTTACCAAAACGATAATGCTGTGAAGAGAGAAAGAGAGAGGGGAAAAAAAAAGAGAAATCCATAAAAAATAAAAATATTTCATACATTGCAAACATACAGAGAAAGACTGTTAAATATCAACTTAATTGTGCATTAAATTGTGAATTTTTCAACGGGATTTATCACACAATAATTAAATCATTGAACATGAGGTTGACTACGAATATTATGACTATCAGCAGTGGCGAAAATTGGAATTTCAGATTTTGGTACACCCAAATTTTTTTTTCGTCACACCTGGCGAGCAAGAAGGTACATCAACAAATTTTCGCGTCACGCTGGCCTTGCGGGTACACTGTAAAAAAAAGTTAACTCGCAAGAAAATGAGTAAACTAATGCTTTACTCCCAACGGAGTAAACTAATGCTTTACTCCCAACGGAGTAAATTTTGTTTACTCTTCAACAGAGTCAAAAGGTAACTTCGCAAGGAAAATGAGTAAACTACATGGTTAAACATGGTTTACTCCTTCGAAGCTAGGATTAGCGAATGATTACATAGAGACTATAAATTACTCTTTTGCAGTAACATTTAGGCTCAACCGCCATGAGTAATATTTTTTAGTCAGTAACATATTAGCTCAACGCCATGAGAATATTTTTTACTCAATTTCACGCGAGTTACCTTTTTGCTCAATATTGGGTAATGATTTTACCTCATTTTTTAGAGTAGTAGTGTTAGATTGGTCAATCGGTTAGGCAACTTATTCCCCCTTTTTGTTTCCGTTTTTTCCTCTTTTTTCTTTTCCCTTTTTTTTTTTTTTGCTTTTGATGCATTGCTAGGGGTGGGGGGCGGGCCCACTGTCACCCCCTGGATCTGCGCCTGATCAGCTCTGTGGAGTCTACGATAGGGATTTCTGATGCAATGAATTTCTTACTACCTCTACCCATTTACCTCACTGTGGTTGAGTGTATGGATTAGTCCACCAGAAGGACTTTTCTTTACGATGATTTAATATGTCATATCATTACTCTTTTGTCTCTGTGGAACCCTGTAGCCCAGCCGTTCCAACCGTTCCAGAGGGCCATTTTTTTAAAATGTAACTCCACTCCAACAATACTCATTCTGAGATCACCAGGACTACATGGTGTAAAAATTAGGATCGATGCATAAAGTCCATGTAGATCAAAATGATGCTACTGGAAAAAAAAAAAAATTAAAAAAAAATTCCAGATGGATGGATAGAGCATATTTCTTTCGAAGGGGTGGTCATCCAGGTATTTTTGTTCATAGATCATTAACAACAATGAGGCTGCCCTGACAGCCGATGAAAACAAATTCGCATTTGGAGTTTCTTGCACATGATCAAAAACTGTTAGCTTGCTCGACTACAGGGCACTGAAATGGCACCTTGCAGCGGCTCTTGGTCTGCTGGTAGTAAAATACGTAGTTGCAAATATTATTTTCATTGCTCTAAGGGTGGGTAGCTAAATGATAGTTACACCAGCCCACCACAACCTACAACAATATGGAGTCCTCAAAGTGTTGACGTGCTGACTCTACGATGTTGAAAGGTACACAATGGAATCTTTTCATAAATAATTGTGATAGTAATGTTGGCTTCTTCACGCGTGAGGCCCATTGATCTCATGAGTGGTGTCCACAGGGTGACGCTGTTTACTGGACGACTGAGACAAAGAATTTCAAAACAACCTCTAGTCTTTCGACCTACAGATATCTTTGGGCGTTATGCTTGAAAAAGCTACCATCATTATAATAACTTTTTGTGAAAAGATTCCATTGTATAGCTCTCAACCTAGTAGAGGCGGTACATCGACACGTTCGTAAAACTCCCTACTCTCTTAATGTACGAAGAGTGGAAAGAGTGGAAAAAGGAGTGAAGGGGTGAAATGGTGGACAACATGTTTTCGAGTGGTAAAATTTCAATCTAAAACGAGTGTGGCAGTGAAATTGTTAGCTCTGTTAGAGTACAAACTAGTTATCCAAATTACAACTTTCACTCCTCTCAGATTGGTTTTCCACTCAAAAACGTGTTGTCCACCGAGTGGAAATTCACTCGATTAAGAGAGTAGTACACCTACCATCGTAAGAGGGAATCCTCCGGCTACTACTGCTATATGATGTATGATGATCAGGGGATTATCCACAAAGAACGGTCTCAATGTTGTGAAGAATGGTGTCTCCTCGAGTTTATTCTCCTTGCAGTATGATATATACATAACCACTACGTCATAGAACCAGTACATAAATGTGAAACAAACCAGTTGATCCAATACCTTACAACTGATTAGAAGAAAACAAAGAGGGTGGGGAAAAAGAAAAGAAACAAAGAAAGATTGTTATAAATCTTTAATTCTTCATGACTCATATTGAAAAGAATGTTACCCTATTTCTATTTGACAAATTTCTTTTAATTACTATAAATTGTGTTAATATGAACAGGGTTAATATAATTCAGAGTCTGTCATATTACAATTCTGGCAATTATGCTCCGGCTAACCAATTTTTCCAACAAGCTGACAACTTCAAATTTGCAGAGAACGCTCAAATAGAGCTGTCAAAGTTTTGATTTGAAGGGGCTTTTTTTCATAACGCACAATAAAGAAGAAAAAAGAAAAGAAAACTCATCATTTTTTTTTTCCAACTTATAAAACTCAATATTTGCCGACAGAACAATTTATTTGTAAGGGTGTTACACTTGTCCCATACATACCGTCATTCCTCCTTTGATAAATAGAAAAGAATGGATCTATTAATAAAGACAGTTCTTTCTTGCAATGCGAAGAACGCCCGTGGCAAAACACACAAATATTAATTCAACAACATGTTGATGAAAAAAACCGTATAACATATCCCCCATATCAAAGAAAAGAATGTAATTTATAACCGAGCCGCACCGGTGAAACCGCCCCCGAACCGACACATTGAACGAACAAAACATTAACTTACCACGCATAGCAAGCTAGTGGTCGGTTCGGAGTCGGTTTCACTGGTGCGAATCGGCTATTAACAAAGGAAATTTAGAGAATGGAATAACAGTGTAAATTGATATCCCTGTTATTTCTACACCAAAAAAATAATGATAATAAATTAACAAAAAATGCTTACTCGGCATAGAAGACATCTGTATAGGTCCTTGACATTACAATGGACGCCATTACGAAATGAACTGCCGCGTGGATACAGGACACTAGTCTGTAAAGAAAAACCGAAAAAAGTGATATTTAATAAATTTCATTTCATTTCTTTTATTTCCACAATAACAACAACAAAATATTGAGGCTTCAGTTGCCTGATCATTGTCATTGCAAACTTGATAACAAACAATAGAAATACACTTCTCAATCATAATAAAAGTAAAGAAAAAGCAGAACGAGTGAATATACAATGCAGAAAACAATATGTGGAGAAAACCTTAAGAACTAAAGCATTGCTTGTTGATAAGGTGATAATAAATAAATGGCATTCGATACCACTGTGATGAATAATTCAAATTCATTTTATGGATTCCACATCCTCAAATGAATATATGGGATCAATATCAATGTTTACAAAGTATACACATCGAAGTAACAAATCAATAAAAACAATACAAATTAGAAGTTGTCCATGAAAAAAAATGATGAATATGAATTTCAAAATCTTGTTGATTTTTTTTTGGTGTGTGTGTTTTTTTATTTTCTATTTATTTATTTTTTTAAAGCATTTTTAAAACTGTTTATCAGAGGAGCTGAATGAATAGGGTGTAGGGTATTTACCCCTCTCAGTTCAGGACTTTTTCCCCTTTTTTTTTAAAGCATGCGCATATATGTGGAGAAACAGTCGCGGATTAAGAATTTAAAAGTAGAGGGAGGGGGGGGGGGCGTAAACAGCAATTATTGAGATAGGCAGGAGAGGCGGAGGAGCCAAATTTCTTAACTTATAGCATGTACGTAAGTATGCAGTAATCGGTATAATAGAGGTGTATACCTCTTGCGTCCAGGCGCCTTAATCTGCCACTTGGAATTACCACCTCTACCTGCCACACAACACCCACACCCACCCATACAAACCCCTGACACAGTGGCGCCATATTGATCTTAAACTATTTAAAGGGGGCTCTAAATTAAAGGGAGGGATTATTGAATTATTCATTTACAAACTAAAGTGAGTAATAACGATATAGACTCAATTAATATAATATTTATTTAATTCACATTTATACTACAGCAAATATAGCTTATATGGTTTTATGAGTTATATCTTGATAATTCTCACATACATAATATATAGTATTACTTAGACATATTGGGTGAAATAAGTTATTTCACAATATAAATCACAAGGTTCTACTATATTCTTTACTAATATTTATAAATAATTGGAAAATAAGAAAAGGAAGTAGTTATATTAAATCTTTTTTAAATTGGTTTTTTTTGTTTTTCTTGTTTGCGTTTGCAAACTGACAATGGATCAGGCTATATACTGAAAATTTGCCCTTTTCTTAAGGAGTGTTTTGTTGTTGTTACCTGGGTTGAGGAACTAGGGTAAGACCTAAAATGAAATGCCACTAAATATTATAGGTTTAAAAATATTGCTATGGTACCACCTCTTTTTTCGGTCTTTGTTGGATGTTGTCTGTCATCTATATATCATGAGCTAAAAGGATGGGGTCTGGGCTTAACTCAGGCGTGCACATGAAAAAATGTTACGATGTAGCGCCGGCAGTTCTCATTTTGCTTCGCCGGTAATCGGTAGGCGCTTGGTGAAAAAAACAGTGTTAGGATAATTTTTGTCCATTTTGCAGATTTCGAACCTCCCGTAAAAATCCTAGTTACGTGCCCTGAACGTTCCTACTACCAAATATACGACCACGTCTGACGTTCGCACTTTGGTCAACTTGTCAGTCAGTTCGGCAACATTTTCAAGAACGTAGTTATAATTTTTTGGTGTGATATACGATACACTTTCTTGTAGCACACACTTTTAAAACCACCAGGAGAAACTTAACTCTGTTAATGTTTTACTTTATGATTATTCTGTACGGCCTACCATGTATCAAACGTTCACGAGTTACTTCGATAGATCATGTCAGAAACCATGTCACGAACGATACTAAAAACCCCAAGGTCAATGTCTATTCTGTATCAGGGTAGACACTTGTGGTAGCTTTGGGTTAAATGTATTTAATCTAAGCTTCATGGCATCACCATAAGCGGCCCTAAATTGGAAAATAGATTATGGGAATTTGTCTTGATTGGTTATGCGCGGTCCACAACTCGCCGTACCTTCGACGTGGCACTCCTACGATGGACTTTCGTAGAAAATTCGTGGCAGCGGAGGTACCTTGCCAGGTACAACTGCATGTAGCGACGTGCAGAAGTTTTTACATACCCTTACTACAGAAACGCAGGAATCGCAGAAGTTGACCCTGGACCTTGTGCGTGCATTGGCACATGCAACGCAGGCTACCGTCGATGGCACGTGCCGCCGTATGCCTACGATGAGATGTGACCGCCGCATTAGTAGTCGATCACTAGAGAGATCAGTGAGTACGATACTTGCGTGGTTTTAGCTGCTGTTTTTTTTTTTTTTTTTTTTTTTTAAATCTGCAGCTTAATGTAGGCCCTATACGCTTCGTGAAAATGGAAAATTCTCGATTAATGTAAGTAAGACTTGTGTTTGTTATAATCAACGCCTCGAGATTAAGGTTTCTCGTAGCAACCTTTGAAGAATGCAAACGAAGAAAAATTAGTCAAAGATTTAAATGTTAAATCCTAGCCTTCAGAATGTCATTTCTATCTGATTAAAGTACAATATTTTCGCTGTAATTAATCAACCACCTATATCGCAGAAAATTGCAGGGTGATACGAGTGTTCGACCATGTCTAGTCGGAGCGCAAATCGTAAAGAATTCATGGAAAGTAATAGTGTCAGCTTAGGGTGTATGGGGGTAATGTGCAGGGCAGTGTGGCGTATCTAGGAGGCAAGGGGGCACGCTGCCTCGGGGCGGACGCTTGCAGGGGGTGCCAAAAAAGAGGAAAAGGGAGAAAAAAAAAAAGGAAAGAAGAAGAAGAAGGAGAAGAAGAAAAAGGAGATCAGTGATCCACAATGAATATTGGGGTCATGTTTTTCCTCCCATTATTAATTTTGGCGCCCCGCTACATAGCACCACTAAGTTTAACTTTTTGGCGCCCAAAGTTTCTAGTAAATGTTTTAGTTTTAGTAGACCTTCTATCTTACTTTCGGGTCAATTTTGCCGCCCCTGTATAGGCCTAATGTGAAGATCGGATGTCCGCGCTTTACTTTCAAGTTTGACGTCCTTTTATTAAATAGTTAAGATCAATCTGTGTGCCCCCGGTATGTGCTCCTAATCCTATTTTTAAGAGACGCAATTGTGACTATCCCACTGAGATTTTAATTTT
>CALNVZ010003434.1:43041577-43078119 GCA_940671915.1 Paracentrotus lividus | reverse complement strand
TTTATTATATTATATTATTATTATAATATATATATATATAATATATATTATTATATATAATATATATATAAATATAATTATCATGTAATATACATATATATACAGCAATAAACGATTAATGGCTTCTGCTAATGTATTTTTAATGATTTTGATGAATACTGCTACTAGTGCTCTACTACTACTGCTACTAATATTGTTCAGGTCTGTGACACTATACTGAGCGTGTCGCCGGGGGGGGGGGGTTCCGAAGGGGCGCGCGTACTTAAAAAATTGCGCAGCTGATCGCCTTGCCACGCATGTCTGATGACATAATAATATATAACCCGCCTCCTAAGATTATATTCGAATACATGTATCGTGCCAGGATAATATGTGTATATGAGGCAAACTTGCATGGCCATTGTGTTGCTTGGATAGTATCCACCAATATACTTTATTTTACGAATCTTAGGTGAATTACATAGGCCTACAAGTCATGATTGATACATGATGCACATGGTGTTATACAGAGTAGAGGCCGGGGTGGGTAGGGTGCCAGCGCGTTGGGAAGGGGGGGGGTATTATAGAGCACATCTGTACTCACTGTACATAACTCTTCAGGCAGTGGGAGGGCGTGGTGTGGTTAGTATGCTTTCCACTGCATGCCCACATACCACCTCTGGTGTATGCTGTACTTTAATGGGATATTATACTGATGGAAATACACATGCTGCCTGTAATGATTGAGTTTGTTATGATATATATAATATATATAATATAATATATTATATACATGTATATAAATATATACAGCAATAAACGATTTATGGCTTCTGCTAATGTATTTTTAATGATTTTGATGAATACTGGCTACTAGTGCCTTCTACTATACCTGCTACTAATATTGTTCAGGTCTGTGACAACTATACTGATGCGTGTCGCCGGGGGGGGGGGGGGGGGGTGGGGGGGGGTCCGAAGGGCGCGCGCGTACTTAAAAAATTATTGATGGATGACTGACCGCTTGACAGACTGAACCTAAGCTGAAGCCCCCCCCCCAAAAAAAAAAACAACAACAACAACAACAACAACAAACAAACAAACAAAATTTACATTTACCATGTACCCTCCCCCTCCCCTTTATGGCTTCTGCTAATGTATTTTTAATGATTTTGATGAATACTGCTACTAGTGCTTCTATACTACTGCTACTAATATTGCTCAGGTTTTGACAAACTATACTGATGCGTGTCGCCGGGGGGGGGGGGCGGGGGTCCGGAGGGGTGCGCGTACTTAAGAAATTATTGATGGATGACTGACCCGCTTGACGGACTGAACCTAAGCTGAAGCCCCCCCCAAAAAAAAAAACAAACAAAAAAACAACATAATCAAACAAAATTTACATTGTACATGTACCCCTCCCCCTCCCTCTCCCTCCCGCTCTCCTCCCCCTCCCCCTACCCCCCCTCCCCCCGCTTATCGCTCACCCAGCGTGACATGAAACACAATTTGATATAGGCCTACCTTTTGCTTTTGTGTGACGGGAAAAAACTGGGTATAAACAATCTAGACAATCCATTGCGACCGCTCTTGGGAAAAAGCTGCGTGCGCCCCTGCTACTACAACAACTACTACTATTACTACTACTACGCTACTACTACTACTACTACTACTACCTACTAAACTGCTAGTACTACTGAACTACACTACTACTACTACTATTACTACTACTATACTGCTTCTACTACTACTACTACTACGACTACTTGCTACTACTGCTACTACTACTATTACTGATTACTACTACTGCTACTACTGCTACTACTACAACTATACTACTACTCTACTACGACTACTACTACACTAGCTACTACTTACTACGCTAACTACTTACTACACTACTACGACTACTACTATACTATGCTACTACTACTACGACTACTACTACTATGCTACTATCGCTACTACTACTACTACTACTACTACTACTTACGACTACTACTACTATGCTATACGTACTAGACTACTACTACTAACTACGACTAGCTACTACTACTGCTACTACTACTACGACTACACTACTACTGCGTACTACTGCTACTACTACTCTACTACTACTACTATTATTACTACTATTACTACCTACTACTAACTACTACTACTATACTACTACTATTTCTACTATTACTACTACTACTATTTATCTTTACTATTATATTACTACTATTGAGTACTGATACTACTGTTACTCCATGTAGGGTTACTACTCAACACCCACTACTACCTGATACATCACACTCACTCACCAACAACAACACAACTACTAACTACTAATACTAATATTAAGCTTTTACCTACTCCACTACTATTGTAATTTCTCCTTCTGCAAAAACAATAATAAAGTTGGTATTTTGCATGCACCAAAGCGGCACAGAATGGCAGAGCTCATAACACAATTCCTCCATGATAAACACATTAACACGTAGGTATGTTGTATGTTAACAACAAAATATGGAAGTGATTAATTAGCCCCCACCCCTTGAGGATCGGAAGTCGAAGGAAACCAGTGATTGGTAATCAATTGAACTTTAATGGAAGGAACAAAAAATGCTGGCCAAGAAAGCATAATTAGATCGAATAAAATGTTAGACAAACGAAAGATTTTTTTAATGATTGAGAAGTACTTACTAGTTAAATTTATAGATCTTTGAAAAGTGCAATTTGAATTTGAGATGTTGGATAATCGTTTTAATCTTTTAAACTTAAACAAGTATCCTGCAAGAAAATACATAAAAATTAAATTAAACTAAAATTATGAAACTAGAAATTTATGACGATTTTGATAATCGTCAAATATCAAAACTCTGTTAAATCTTCTTTGTCATGTTTGGTTTCTGGGTTTAATAGTAGGCGTTTTGGTCCCGAGAAATATAAATTATTTCCATTTTCTGCGATAAAGTTCAGTTTTCCCCCCACTCAGATTGCAAACATAACTATAGCACAGTCATCTACATGAAATTGCCTTCAGTCACAGAATTGAAAATTGAAACACGGCACACACCCCTATTTCTTGGGTGAATTAGTGGTGATTATTAACGCTAGATATGAATATTCAGAAATGATCGGTATATTAAATACAGTTGCATGTACTTATAACGTGTGAACGTAATTAGTCGTCTGTAAGCCTTGGGGGGAAGTAGATTTGCAGACGCGAACTGCAATGTCATTCACGAAAGCGAAAATTCACGTCGTGACTTTTTGAGACTAATATACTTCTTATGTAGCTAGCTTGCAGTGTATTTGCTCCATAATTAAAGAAAGTTAGGCTGATGTTCAATGCTTTTTGAAAATTTGTGAATTGAGTCCAAAAATTGATTATACTTCATTATAAACACTATTATCTTGTCTTTGTATTGTAGCCTATTGATATATATATTCGATATATACGTCAGAGTCAACATAAGCATCGACACCAATTCCCAATCGTGTAATATTTTCATATACATTTCAAGTATGAAATGAGTACAATGACCTTCCCTGGAAGGATAATAATAATTACTCCCTGCACGTGAAACGGACCCCAAATCGCACCATCAACTTGCTGTATTCGCGGTAATGTTTAATCTTTTGTTCGGAATGGGTGGGAATAGGGGTCGGTCTCACAATCCTGGGACCAAGGTTGAGTGATATGTCTCTATTGTTCCTTATTTGAAGTAGCTTCCAAAAGGTGCTATATCCTTTTTTTCATCATTTTTTAGCAAAAATGATTTATGGGGCATTAATGTCTTTATTCCAGTAGGCTATCCCCAAATATGACACTTCAAAGAAGACAAAAGTTTGCGCAAAATAACGTTAATCCGTTTGGATCCAAAAGGGACTATAATGCAGTTTCGGATGGAGCGTACTATTTTTGGAACCGAAATATTACTGTTACAATGGCACGACAATGAAATTTTTTTAGTATGCAGACGTCTTTATAACTTCATGAAATGATCTTTTTCCTAGTTGATTTAGGACGTGTGTTATTTGAAGTTGTACCGGTCCTTCTTGCGAACTCAAAAGAAAGAAAGAATGAAAGAAAAAAGCATGCAGGTAGGTATCATGGAATATGCAAATCTCGGCTCAAACACTGACAGTACTTCATCCATTTTTGTTCCAAAAGTTTATCCATTTAAACAAAAGACGCAAACCAACGAAAACATGAAATCGATTAAAATATGTGTTACCTAGATTATCATACATTGTATTTATCACCCAAAAGTATTATTCCTTTCTGAAATTGTTAACTATGAATGATTTATAGAAAAGTGATAATTTCAATAACGTTCTTTCTCAGAAATTTGGGTTGTGGATTTTAGTACCTTTTGGAAACCCAAGCTCCCCATTTATCATGACGCATAGGGCAGATGTTATGATGCTACAAAGAAGAACATTCGTTTTGATGGAACTTGGTGGTTCTGGTTAATACAAACACGTATGACCCGCTGTGAGGCCTTGATATTTTTTTGTTGTTGCATTGTTATAGAAATTGATATGTCTACGTACACTGTATTTCTAATTGTAAGTATTCTGTTCAGGCCGGCCTTTTGTACTATTCTATCTACTAGGCATCTTCTCTCACTCCCCCTCTCTTTCTTTCTCTCTCTTCTCTTCCCTCCCCCCCCCCCCTCTATCTCTCTCCCCCTCTCCCCTCTCCCCTCTCTCTCTCCCCCTCTCTCTCTCCTCTCTCCCCTCTCCCCCTTCTCTCCCCCTCTCTCTCCCCTTCCCCCTCTCCCGCCTGCTCTTCCCCTTCTTCTCCCCCTCTCCCCTCTCCCCTCTCTTCTCCCCCTCTCTCTCCCCTCCCCCCTCTCCGCCTCTCTCTCTCCTCTCTCTCTCCTCTCTCTCTTCCTCTCCCTCTCTCCCTCTCTCTCTCCTCTCTCTCTCTCTCTTCCTCTCCCCGCCCCTCTCTCTCTCTCTCTATATTATTATTTATATCTTTCTTTTTCTCCTTGGTCTCTAAAAAGATAATATGCTCACACCCATCAATAATTCATATCAAGCCCTTGCCCCTTTAATATGATTATTTTAAAGCCAATAGCTATAATATTATTCATCTATCTCTCTGTCCTTTTATTTGATATTTTTAAAGCAATAGACACCTATATTTATTATTCTCAATCTATCTTCTTCTCCTTTTTCCCTGTTTCCGCTTTTTAACACTTTTTTTAGTCTCTATTTTTTTTTCAGGGGGCCACAAATTTTAAAAGCTTGGGGGCGTCGGGGTTGGGGTGCTTCCCTAAACTTGAATGAAATGCTTTATGGCGAAGCGTTAAAACGAAAAGTTATCTTATACCAATGCTCGGTGTATATTTAGGCCTATATACTTTGAAAAATTATTTTCAAGTAGATTTCTATTTTGTTAATATTATTATGTTAATTATAATCGTACATTTCAATCCAGTCCAAACCTTTTTTTTTTTTTTTTTTTTTTTTTTTAATAGGAAGATCACTTGTTATTCCGATTGGTAATACCAAATATTTGTTTGCTTTGTTTGTTTGTTTGTTTTTTTTTTTTTTTGTTATCCAAGCAACCACTATAGAAACTATCGGCCTGATTTTGTGGGATGGTTCAGATCCAAATGCGTACAAATTTATGTTTGTATATTAATTTACTTATTAATAACAGTGCCTGTCGATTTTAACCGCTCAACTTCCCATAACTTGTTATAATTAACAATGTTTGGATTTCCCAGTAACCGACGTGGATACTATAAAAATAGCCAAAAATAACAAAAAAAAGCCCCCTTCTTACAGAAACTAGTTTTTCTTTAGTCTTCCTCAGGCACTAGTCGGTGGTAATTTCCTTCTCAATGTACATAATATTATTCTTGTTTGTCTTTTGGCCTGGAAATACATAATTAATAGATAAATGAATTTTAAGTGCAATTTACATAATCGCAAGCCTGAAATCTAGCATTTTATGAATTAGTGTACAAGTCTACTTGGGCAAGACTAGATATTGCAACGAAGTTTTCACTTGATTACAATTGGCAGTGGATTTTGGAAGTCGTGGGAGTTTGTTTTTTTTCAGCCATGGCCTATACCGTTTATCATAAATTAAGTATATTTTTAAATCAGAACATCGATATCTCCTGGAAAGAGAGGGGGAGGGGGTAAGTATTATTTGATACAGGCTGTTCTATTGATACTACATACGTGAAATGAGGTACCCTTAAGGGGGGGGGGGGGTTGGGTCCGGTATCATGAGTTTTTCTGTCGGTGGTGAAATCGTTTATGAATGAATGAGTATGCAGGGGGCATAAAGTACATTATTTATCGTAGAATCCATGCTTTAATGAACACATCGATTTTCCCCCTTGCGGTAGGGGTGGGGGCGCAATAATGGAGATGAGTAATGGGGGGGAGGGGGGGGGTATTCTATGACTGACCAGCATGGTCGTTTTGTAGCAGGGGTATGAATTCTTTAATTCAGGACATCGATATATTTCCGATTGGGGTAGAATGTATAGATAAATACGGTTAAATTAGGTAAAGGATGAGGGTGGGGGGCCTGCGGTTTCCCCCAGCCATTCCAAATTCTTATCATTATTAGTATGCAGGATTGCAGGGAGCTGAAAAGAATTCTTTAATCAGAAACTCGTATGATATCTCGCAGGTAGGGGAGGGGGACATCTGTATGATACAGCATAGTGTCAAATCTTTTCCAAGCCTGGTAAATCGTTTTTATTAAATTTATATAGGGGCGTAGCATTTTTTAATTCCCGGATATCACTCCAATATTGATATTGCGGGGTGAAGAACGTTAGGGCGGGGGTTGGGGAGGGGGGGGGGGAGGTATAGCAAGTCTCTGTTTGTTTTTATTTGTAATTTGCACCTGCTTGTTTGTTTTGTTTGCTTGTTTTGCGCGGTAGGGGGCATGTCATTGGCATTGCGGATCCCCGATTGCTGGATGCACATGTTCTTGATAGTAATTTATTCATGCTAACATGCATGTACATATATTAAATATATCATAACAACTTCAATCATTTCAGCAGCAGTTAATTTCCACAGTATAATATCGCATATAAATATACCGCAACAACCAAGAGTAGTTATGTGGGGCATGCAGTGGAAAGCATTCTAAGCACACCCACCCCTCCCCTGCCTTGAATTGATTAATTATACAGGTGACGTACAGATGTGCTCTATAATACCCCCCCCCTCTCCCAACGCGCTCGCACTACCCCACGGCGCCTCTACTCTATGTACACTGTGCATCATGTACAATCATGACTTGGGCTCATTATACACCGATATTCGTAAAAAAACGTATATTGGTGGATTACTGCTCCACAACACAATGCCATGACAGTTGGTGCCTATTACACAATTTCCGTGACGTACATGTTTGAATATATATTAGAGGCGGGTTTTATTAATATTATATATATAATATATATATATATAGACATGCGTGCAAGGCGATTCAGATGTTAATATAGTAAGCGCGGCGTGCAATGCAAGCAAACCTATGAGACATTCATGAAATTGTATTGACTGTGGGAGTTCGGCCACAGTGTGTACAGTACATCGTACGAGTATAATACTTCCTGAGTGAGCTCACGCTCATAGAGTACCGCAAGCTAAGATACGGTAGGTATTCTTGATGAGAACGCAGAAGACGAAGTAAAACCGGGCCAAAGCTGAAAATCCGCAATGATAAAGGCCTAATGAATGAAAAATAGGCACATCTTATGACAGACTATCATATTGGCACATAGAGCTTGTGTACAATAAGGAAGGTAATAAATTTCACAGTGAGTGCTAGCGCAGCAGATTTCAAGTGCCGTCGTAGAGCTTCCCAATGTCTCTTGACCAAGTATTTCAATATCACGAACAGAACATCGCGCCTGTGATAATCTGCACATGTTACTCTGACAAGCGGGTATCTGCTACTCAATTCCATGCTCAATTCGACTCTCAGTAATACGATTAGCCCACCATACATGGCTTAGTCTATTCTCTGCCGCTGATCTCGCTCGGTCCGTCGCTCAGTTGTGATGCGGTGGATCTGCGAGAGTTGCGGTGTTCAGCGAGTCAAACCAACTCTATCTGACGCTCACAACATGCCTGTAAAGCAAAGCTCTTTTGGGCGCCTTTTTCTCAGTTAGAAAGTATTATTTTCTTATTAAAAATTAGACAAAGAAACCTCTCTGCAACCATGATAACTGAGAAATAACAAATGTAATTGCTAACGGGTAATCTCTACTCGAATAAGGTGTTAAGAGTGCAATGTGCTTTGCACAGAAGTAGATTTCGATATTATTGGTATTATCTTGAGAATTGAAACGTTAGTTATTTTGTTCGAGTCTGGATCATAGAGAATCTCTACCTTGATTTTTGACATTTTTGAGTCCAGCTTGTTAGCTAATGATATTTAAACCAAGTCAAAGGTACAATGAAAAATATTGGGCTGCAATAAAAAAAAAACTTGAGGAGCCCCCCAAAATTAAAGATTAATTAAAAATTACTACTTCACCCTACATTGTAGTGGATGCATTTTTTAATCCACAGGAATTCTTGGGCAGAAAATGTTACTTTTTGTAGGTTAGAGTAATTATTTCAAAAGTTATAACACCTGCTATCTACTCACTGTTTATAGTAGACATGTGATATGATCTTGTTTACTGCGAGTAGTGATTTTTTGCACATAATGCAAGGTCACCTGCTATCTATGCTTTCGGCCTCATTAAAAGGTGATCGGTGGTTGCGATATTCTTCTACAAAAATATAGCACATCCTAAGCTTCGCACGTACTCCAACGCATCAGGAATATCGCTATGCGACCCCCCCCCCGGCCACTGAATAGGTCTACAAGATTAGGGGAGAGTGTGTTATCGAGGGGAGTTGTGTCCAGGTCAATTGTGCCTTATGGGGTGGTGCGTGCTCTAAGAAATGACATTACGAGATAATCGTCATCTCTGTTATTCAAGTCATCTCTAACGTACGTTGTATATATAGTATTGCAGGTGATGATATATGACAATAATTAGGCGATTTAATTAACAACAATAAGCTGCGTTCGTCCTAGCCCAGTTTGTGCATATATTAATCTACAACCCGCCCATATAACTCATATTATGTTAATGTGTTACTCTTATCTCCTGCGGGCGTCGATCGATATACCGCCATTCATTTGTGTTCTTCTACTCAATTCCTGTTCTGTTCCTCAGTTTCCCATATCTCTTTCAAGCACATCGTATTGTTCAATCTCAGGAGGGATTCCACCTAACTGACAAATACTCACTCACCAGTTTCTAATAACTTACTTAGAGTGGACGTTCACAAAGCCATATATAATACATACAGTTATAGATATTGATATGATCTCTTGTCTAATTGTTCTAAATTCACGCAGTGATGGGCAATGCAGGATAAACGTCTTTTCTGTCAACAATAAATGGGCATAGGGCTGATGTCTCAAGTCACAGGATGTCATGTATAATCTGACAGTGAGAAATTGCGACAATACAGTGATTCGCATATAGCTTAATGTAGTCATAAGTACAGTCTCGACTCGCATTACTTTGTAACAATATATAGCAAATAAAGAGTGAATAGAACAGATAAGTGAGTCTTGCAGCGCAGATTTTTTCTGAAAGACTCTAAAAGCAAACAGTATTATATATAAATATTGTGTGTGCACTGCATGTTATAGACTTTGAATATAGATAATTTCGCATAGAAAATTGTATGCATATGATGATATACGCTAGAGATATATAGTTTACTATTTATAATCACAGTGTACTCCCCCGCTCCCTACCGGCTCGCAAACATTCACAAGATAGTACCAAGACAGTAGTGATCATATCAGCGTATATCTAAAATAATGAGACATTTTCGTACCGTGGTTATTGTTTCGGTCTTTTTTGTTCATTGATATAAACGAACTCTGTGTTGACAAGTATCTCTGTTCTTACTCAGTTTTTCTGGAACATATAATACTCACATAAGTATTGTTTTGGTTTCGACTTTCGTGTAAATCTCAGTTGCAATACATTATCAATTCCTCCTCAGTAATAGATGAGACAGTTAACTGATGTAGGACACAAATGATTGTTTATGGACATTTTTTGGTGTAACATATGTTGGGAATAAGATAGCAATAGATGTTTATTTGTAAATTCAGCATAGAGTCGTGCAATCACCCGTTATAGTCAGGAACAATGTTATGATGAACAGAGAAGTTATTTATCGAAACATCGTTGTTGTCAAATTACCCGAAATGGAATCAGACCATGTGGGATGAACACTTAATTTGGTAATTCCAACTCTCATCAGATTTTTATGCCTTCTGTATGGTACTACCATCAGCAAGATCTAATTTATAATTGTGGGACTCGTTTAGTGTACACAATTTTCTTTATAACCAATTTTCCTTTATTTCTAACTGATCATACCATCGATAAATCAGCTTTTGTTGATTGCATTCTTGTAAATTGAATTTTTTCTCCTTCATAGCCAAGACCAGGTTGCATGCACAAATGTTTCTCTCTGCGAGAAACACGATTTGATGATGTTCCTTTCTCTGACGCAATAGATCTCAGTTGACAAAGTTACTACACGATCTAACAGCCTTTATTCATCATATACACTAGAGTGATATATTATTTTAAAGTCCATTAAAGTATGTTCCCTAAAAAACTCATACGAGTATACTGTCGACAAGAGGGACTATTCAGACGCAATGATTAAGTGCGATCTATCAAAAGTTATATCAGAAACAGTTTTATCAAGTATGACAGGCGAGTATGAATGCATGGTATGAGCCATTGAGAATACGCTAAACATCAGTGATAATCACGATCTACTTACTTTCGATAAAATTCTAGTGCAGCTTCTATTTATATGATTTGTGATGTTCGCATTGCTGTGTGTTTAATTTGATACGTTCTTACAAGACTTTAGGTTGCATTTATCATTATATGATAAATCACATTAGATAAAAATGTATGATGTAGCACCCTCTGATATACAACCTTGCGTACTACTCATATATATTAATTCATAGTAGTAGTTTTTAACTTTATATCCCACATTACATGGTTTCTGTCATATCCTCTTCTCGATGACACCGTAGACTCTATACTTCTAGCTTCGTTTTAAGCATAGTTCTTCCTATAAAACATGCATAATATGTATCCTCGAAACTGATCTACTTGTTTATAAATTTACTTTAGGCTCCTTGGCATTGTGAAAATATTATCTAGGAATCACACATACCAATAAAAATAATGGTGCCGCATCTGCGATGCTAGCATTGAATTTTAATGTTTGATTTCACACTGGGATTGTTAAATATGATTAAATATCAGTGTGGTCTACATTATTGCGTAGTAACACTATGTCATCTACTCTTATTGTTAATACCGCAGGTGAGGGAAAACCATCGAAACTCATAACAAGTTTCGAATCTCAGTATCCGACAGCCCCATCCGTCCGTGTACCTCGCTCTCTCTATCATAATCTCATGCTCCGTCTATTTTCTTCTCAATAATTCTTCCACCTTACTTAATCTTAATACCTCCTCTTCTCTTCTCTTTATGATCTATATGTCATTACAGAATTAATTTAATGTGTCTTAATTTTACATTTTCTCTTCTCCCTCAGTTTATTCTCATTTTATTATTGCGGCTTTCATTTATAATGATCCACCATTCTATTTTTGTGTTCTGTTCTTACTCTGTATGCCTTGTATTATATGCTATTGAATAGTAATATCACTATCTCTGTATGATCTCTCTGGAGTGATCCCACTTTCTTTCTTCTTTTCTCTCTTTCCTCTTTCTTCACCTCATCTCACTCATAATCATCTAGCTATTGCCCTCCTCTTTTATTCCATTTTCCTTGTGTCTATTTGCATCAATTTAATCTATTTCTATATACCCTTCCCTCCAATCTTGTTCAATGTATAGATGCACAAAGCATTGTTGAGCGCTATCGCTACATAAGAACCATATTATTCATTTATTATGACTATAATCTGATCTTCGTGTCAGGCGATTGTTGTCGACACCTGAGATAGAAATTATAATCATCTATATAACCTAATCAACTCTGCACTTAATCTAGTTATTCTATATCATAATTGTACTAGAGAATCGTACCTGTTCTAGATTCTGTACTCTCTTAATTTAACTAAAGGAAATAATAGAGAGAGAGGATGCTTATAAATTATGTTAATTGATCAACAGTTGATTCGTGAATTGACAGAGAAAATAAAAAATAGTAAATGCATTACGCAAATATAAGATCTATCGACAACAAACACAAGCCGCCAATCACTTGTCTATGAAAATGTAAGTATAATACAGTTCAAACTTCTCATTCTATACCTTTAGCACTCTTGTTTAGTTCATACCTTTTTCAAATTACTCGTATTTTTGGCTATGGAGTATATGCTTAGTCAAACCTGAAATTTTAACGAGAGCATTAGACAAATGTCCTATTTAGACTATCCTCTATATGTAGATCAAGACGGAAATGCTCTCTGCGAGTAATAAACGGATAGACACGCCAAAACAGACAAAGGAACTATCTTGGCCTTCTTAGCTTCGGAAGCTACAAAGTGATATTCGCCTCTTGGTTAGCATAAGCGTGAAATTAGCAACAAGAATAACTGAAAATAATCACTTATATACGTGACTGTTAGGTAATCGCGTCCTCATCTGTATTTGTAAATAGTGAATCCCATCCATTTCTTGGTAGACTGTTTTTTAGAATTAGAAACTGTTAAACGGAGAGTTCTCAATATATGTAAAGTATTCCTATAAAAAACATCCTTATCGCATAGTACATTTAAGGTAAGATAAACATAGACTATGTGAAGGAAGATGGTGAACTAGATAGCAAACTAAAGTTGGTGCTCCGAGCATGTCTATATTTTAATGCTTATTCCTTTCATGATTGTGTTCATAAATTTGCACATTTTATCTAATACCTACAGATAGCTACGACTAGTTGAAATATTTCTGACATTATTCTCTACGTTGCATTAATTCGAGCGATGGAGTGACTACTTTCTTTAGCCATCAGGCAAATGCAGTCATTGCAAAAAGGAAGAACATCAATTGGTCGGGCAGATAGGCATGTTTTCTTCGAGAACTCTGTCCACCTCCCCTCCCCACGACACTGTGATAGAATGTTCTCTGAGGCCGACGGAGTACATTTTCAGGAAAGAATTTTATCATATTTTCTCCCCCAATTTAGGGATTAGGGATATGAGAGGTCATGTTTGTAATCATGTTGTTAACTTCTTAATGACGCGAGGATAACTCAAAGAAAACCTTAGATCAATATTATAAGATTCTTGACCACGTGTATATAACAAATAAAAAAATTCAAAACACAATGATATATAATTTTACACATATTTAAAATAAAAATATAAAAGGTTCCCAAATTAAATAGAAAAAATAAACAAAAAAGAATAAGAAATAAAAAAAAAAACAAAAAAATACGTCATTAACAGATAGAGCTGTCATCGCTCCCGTACACCATATCAACTTGCAGGTATTGACGCAAAGTCTAGCGCATTGCTTGCTGTTGTGTATCTAACTAAATTAAAAAAAAAAAAAAACACAAAAAAAAAAAAAAAAAAAGAGAGATCCAAGACAAAAAAAATAGGAATATCATAAAATATAAAATTAATCAGAAATTCATATAAAAAAAAAAATATAATAAAAAAACAATCTCTTCAATAAAGTGTATGAACAAAAGAATACCACAGAATCAAGTGAATGACTGTTGTTAGTCTGAAAAGATACAATGATGAGGTGAGAGACAATAAAAATAAATGATGACAAACTCTCCATTGTTTTGCACATACAAATTCTCAACAATATTATTCTCCATTATCTTCAAACAGATGCTTTGGCTTATCCTTCTGAGTTCAACATTTACATCGTGCATGGTGATATTATATTTTCCTTACCGTATAAGTACCTCTATAGTTCTGAAGCTTCAGTGAGCAAGTAAGGTATAAATTTCTGAAAGAAAGGAAAAAATACGATAAATTTTTTGTGAGGGACACAACAACAAATTGTGAGAGATGTCATAATTAATCGCTATTTTGACATCAGATGATTTGCCACCAGATTGGGCAGTTCCAAGCAATCGTAACCATATGAAGCATTCTTCTATCTTCTATACCATCTTAATAGTATATATGAAACCGAGATTATTGATAGAAGCTTTTTTTGATTCCTCCCATATGTGACTTCTTAATTATAAAAGTGAATTATTCATTGGTATTAAATGCGATGATTCACTTTAAAGTCGCTGGAAGAATGCACGATAATAAACACGATTTTAATTTATCTGATCATGTCCAAACTTCAGCCACACTAATAAGCCCCATATCACACCTTTGTTATGAGTATTCGTCGGTTAGCGGGTTTCGTGTTTCATTTTTGTGCTGACTCACATTATCCATAGTGGTTTATAAGCGTGTGTGTCTAAGATCCTTAAATATCTAGCAAAATTTGGAATTCAGTCCGAAGGGACTACAACATTGTCGTGGACCCCGTATATAAGGTTGATAGTTAAATATTACATCTCATTATATGATAGTAAAATAAACAGATTGATTTCAGATCAATATATCTAAAATTGGTTACCGATAAATTTTTATCTATTCTTACATTTTTCCCTTACATAATACGCCAAAAACATAGAAGCAAGACAATTCAAAATATAAGACGTCTTATTAAATTCTTAAGCAATATTCCTAAAGATTCATGAGTCGAATCGATTGAATGAATTAGAGCTGTAAGCTCTAATTCACTTAGTAACACTGTGAAAAATGCTATAATGTGAAAGCATAAGTGTAAACTATAAAAACATCCTTATAGTTTCTGCTTTCCCTTCAATTTTTCAATATCTGATATCCATATCTAACCCTCTGTGTCTGTATGCGTTTTCGAATTCGATACTCCTGTCTTTATTGTACTAAATAAAATAAAACAAACAACGTCTCAAGACGTTCGCTACTATAGTCTAACGGTTATAGCAGTAATTAAAACTTTTACCCTGAGCATTTTTTCTCATTATATCCTATATGTTGTATATCTCCCTTGACACAAATGAGTCGCGAGTTGAATCGAGGAATTTTTCTCTAATTCAAAACGATTGTCGTTCAGAGACCCATATAATAGGTCTAGAGCGACTAGGAGATAGCCTCTATTCATTCGTTGATCATGGGACCTCTGGATCCAATTTCAACTGGACGTAAGCTGGATCCGCTTACATGCCTATGAATTTGAATTTCAAAACATGTCAAGCGCTTGAATAAACGAGAATGTTAAATACCTTTGCTACCATAACCCGAGAATATAATACCGTAAGCGCAACCACTTACTAGCGCAATACATTGACGAAAGGAGCCCACTGTTGTAAAATTAGAACCTTAACATATATCTAGCTTGCGATACTACTCATAAATTATTTATATTTAAATGAGTTGAGCCCTCATAATTCGGGCGCTTTGTCGGCGCTATGTTATCAACAACTTTGAATTCATACAAGAATTAGGCACTTCAATTCTATCTCATTACAAGATTGGGAAAAAGATTAAGTGTATTTTGGGCGCGGTTCGAATAGAACACCCGCTTGACTTCCCGCTAGTTCCCTCAGTTACAAATATCGATAAAACACATTCATTTAGCGAATGTCCGCTGGATAATATTTCTTGTAGACTTCCAGATTTGAGTAAGTATTCTCTTTCTACTGGTTTAGCACGGATGTGATCCGATTGATAAATGTGTAGTCTTGTTATCTAGTGGTGGGATCCTTTAGGGCATGTAGTGTCACTCGCTGATTTTTTAGCAAAAACACCATGTTCATTCTTGTTTTTGAGAGATTATGGAGCAGTATTATCAAGTGGACTTTATCTTCCCACAACATTGTATTAAATTTGTTCAATATGTGTTATGCTTCAGTATTTATATTGCGGATTATAAAATTCATCGATTTGTTGACACCGTCTTAAGACTAACTTAAGCAGTCGTGCGCACCCGGGCTGTTGCGTATAGCGCTGAATAATTAATGCCGCGTGGATGCGCTGTGGGTATATTAGAGTTGTGGTCCCGTGACTATCAGCGCTTAGATATAACAAGATCGTTGAATGGAAGAGCTTGTCTAGATTGGTCAGTCAGTTTTCGTATCATTTTTATGAAGATCTAGGACGAGACCTAATGACGATAGAGATTAAATAGTATCCATGCTTGTATTTATTCTAAAGTTTGCCTGACTGTCATATATTGTTTTCGCAATTTGGAAAATAAGGAGATACATCTTTTTGTAGTACCTACAAAGAAATGTTATTGGTCCCATGCTACAAATGGGCCTATTAAATATCCTTGTTTTTATTCTCTTTCTGACGCTGCATCCGCGCGTTGCTCTAAAATTTCATGAGTCCTGGATTTTAAAATAGTTCCTTCTCAAATATATAATTCTCTCAAGCACAACCTTGTTTCGAAGTCTTCTAGGATTTCTAATGCATCTTCTAGCCGGAGCGTCTTTTGCTGATTATGGTCATTCATCACGTCGGGAATCACACCTGTATGCCTAGTCTGATTGCTCAAGTCTTGTTTGCCCAATCTTTTCCCCAATTCATGTCGCATTGGGGTAGCCCTCGAAGTATCACTTTCTTATGTCCATTTGATGTCCACTCTGTGCCCGATCGACTCGTCGCATCTTTAAAAGCGTTCGTGATACACGACATTAACCATACGACTAAGCGCCGCCGATCAAGACATCGCAAAACTGGCCAGTTCGACCAGTACAGGAGGATAGCGACCTGCCGATGAATGTTGATTGTTACGTGCTTTAGGCGTAACCTGACACCCCCACAATGGGTATAATTTGGAGTGAAAGGAATATAACGCGAGCTAGAAGAAAGCTGAGACTGCCAGCCCTGTGATTAAACTTGGCGATCATACAGAGTTACTAGTTCTGCCGTGCTGTCAGAGTGACAAATGCATAGTTTAGAAAAAAAGAAAGATAAAAAAAAAACAATAGTTTAGGGCCGGTGATGCTCCCCAGAACTGGTAATAGATTATTACAATAGTCAGTTATTCATTCCTGTAATATCAAATGTCATGTGTATCTTTACTACAGGCTGCGATTTTTCAAAATACCAACTATGCTCTTCAGGCGGACTTCTGTACAATAAAAGAAAAGAGACACCGTTAGCAAGATTAAGAAAATGAAAGAATGTTTGGTAGCCTTACAGATCAATATAGGCTTTCCCAAATTATCAAGAACCCACTTTCACAAAGCCTAATATAATAACACATAATACAGGGAAGTACTTACATTAGGTTATTGTTAAGTCTGTGTTACTATGACAGGAAACTTCAAAGAAAATTTGCTAAATCTAAATGTAAAAAGGAGGAAAATTCGGGGGAGTAAAGACGGGAGGTTTGAGAATTCTGATCTTGCTGTGGATTAGAAATTATTTCGTAGACTCACAAATCTGCATGTTTAGGTTGTTTTCTTCGATTGTGTCAATCTTCTAGCTCGAATATTTTGTTATTTTTATCTATATTTTCTTTTTTTGATGTTAGTTGTCAACCGGTGCAGTCCAACTCCAATAGAAAAAAATCTCCAAACGACGAGAGTGAATCAATCTTATATAAAGTTTGTGAAAACGCATTCACAATTCTTCTTCATATATTAGCATACAACCAAAAGAACCAACCAAAGGCATATTTTCACTTCGACAATTCTAAATCTCTGCTCTTCTTTAGAAATAAAAAAGCTTTCTCAATGTACTCAATATTTTGTTCGGATAGAACATAGATGGTCTAATTAGTGGTTCACATCTCCTACCGACATTAGACATTTAGCTAGATACGTCAAACATTTTAATGAGGACTTAATTTCTACATATTTAATGGGAGTGATATAGCTTTTAACGATTTAACAGATTATATAAATTTTTATTATATTTACTATTTATTAAGTCATTATATTCTAAGAGTTAGAAATGGTGCTCAATATCGAGTGAAATGAACAAGCAGCTACAATACAAGGTCTGACCTTTTCTGAAGCAGATAGTGCGGTAAAAAGAAAAACAACTATGAGAGCACAAACGGAGATAACAATGTTACCACTTACAGTACGATTACACTCTTAACTCAATACTCGATTACCTGTAGAAGTAGTTTTAAAAACACACAAAACACGACAAAAAACTAACCATAAAAAAAACAAAATACGATACAAAAACAGTTTCTTAATACCAATAATAAAACAAATGCTAGTGCACACGCTTCTATAAGTCTTCTACAATATGATGATAAATTATTATATCTAAGTTTTTATTTTTAATTATTTTTTTGCATTATATTATAGTCAAGTAACTTATTATTACTCTCCTAATATGCGTATACGTTCCACGAACGAGGCTGACGCAGAATAAGCATGGAAATGCTTTTTTGACAACTATGCATACCTCTCACTATTATAATAATAGGTTATCTATACGATGTCAATGACGCTATAGCTCTTTGGTGAGGTCGACAGCTCTAAATATACTGAGAACTATCTAAATGCTCGTCTCAGTTTCGACACCATGCACATATTACGTCCATATTTGACTAAATAGAGTGTTAGTTTGGTATCGTGTGATTCCCACTGTTATCCGACCAATATGTTTTTATCCATGATGGAATATTAAATGCATATTTATTGTTTTTTTACACATTCATTGTGATCTTTTAATCGCATTTCTTTGGCTGTGTTCCTAATGCGTGTATAGTAAGAATTTAGCGGCTTTTTATCGTTATTATGAAAATACTTATCAGGTTGTAAACTAAACTTTGCGTTCTTTATTATAGAATTAAAACATTGTGACGTTTATTCTTTTTACTCTTCTTTTTCTTTCTTTATTTCAAATACTAATTAATAGTTACATAACTTATCTAATACCAAACTTTTATCCAGGAAAGTGCTCGTAGGCTTATTTGAGGCATGCTCCAAAACTTAATTACACGATCCGCGCTGTCGCTTACTTTAAGATCTCGGATATTGACAGGCGACCACCTTTATATATGGACGAACCAATTACAATCACTGAGAAGCCATAGCAACTAGTTCACCAGTTGGTGTTCTAAAGCTCTCCGTTCAGGTTATTTCTTCCTTGCAATATTCAAGAGAGATACAGTAAATTCAATCTAGATTCGATAATTGCACATTCTCAATACTCTGATGTTTAATATAGTTTTCAGAAACGAATTAGCGGAGTTTTACGGACATCTCTGAGTTTTGTTATTTTAAATTTGATACGTGCAGTTTATTCTTTCGTCTTGCGCTCTTCTTATCCGATTGCGTACGATCGTCTTTGCAATGGGTGTATCATACTACGTGCTCAAGATCTATGACTTAGAATAGAGCCAATCGATCCAAGGTGATTTAACGCTCTACGGTATCCACATTTTAGGTCTTAAGGCGGCATTTCTTATGAATTTTTGAGAGGGTGCTTAAAATAGAGTAGAATTTCTCATTTGCAAACGGTTCCTGTAACCTTATGTAGATACTTTTAAGCTAGGTATACCAAGAATACTACAACTAGCGTCATATAACGCATTATTGCTCCCTGCAAGTGACAAAACAATGATGTAAGCAAATTCTCCACGGGTATTATCTTTCACGAATGCGTCTCATCGATACGCATCGCAAATGTTTCTTACCATTAATTTCCTTCTTTTACTAGTAGACATATGTACATCGCAACCATTCATCGTTTGTACTAGACAAATCGCAGTCGATAGAACGCTTTATGATTGATATACAAGTTCACACCCTCTATGGGCATTTCCACATCATATGAAGTATATACTTGATATCTAAAATATCCAATCATTATGTATAAGTGATAATTATACAGGCGTTATCAAAATAAACTTCAATTGAATATATACCCGTTTATTTTTATACATTGAGTATCTACATCAACATACTTCTTAAGATTTGAAGGTATGAGCGAGTGAGTAGTAGCATATAATTTTGACGGAGTTCTGTACAATCTGACAGTGCAATGAAAATGAGCGAAAGCAGCAAAATATTGTGTTTTTTGCTTCGGATTCGAACTGAAGACGTGTCAGAATTAACTACTAAGAGATTTTACCGCTTGTGTGACTACCGTCTTGTGTGCAATTCGTCCATCAGGTTGAAGCACTGTTAACCTATAATATCGGAGTTTGGATTCGATATACTTCCTCTGGTCTACCTATTCTTGCCATTTTTTTCTCATAAAGAGTATTAGGTAATTTGTACCATTTTTAAGAAAGGCCACTCTGAACTCCATGACTCAAATTATTTTTTGACAGGGTTGTCAGTAAACGTGAAATTCAATAGGTGTAAATTCGACTTTTTCATGCATATGTCTTTAGTGCACACATCATATTTCATATTTATTCTCATTAATATCAGGCATATGTACGAACAATTGAGATATATAGTACTGTGAGATAGGAAAAATGCAATCTGATTAGTGGCCATTGTACAGATATGATAAATGTAGTGTAAAACTAGTTTCTTACACACTTCACTACCTATACATTGCGTCCCAGATAAATTGACCACTTTGAGACTCATAATTAGATGATCATTACTTGTCGCTGTAATTAATTTTAATTTTCACTGAACATAGAGCTAAAAATTGTCTCTTACTAGGGAGACAGTTGGTTTTAGTATGGACACGGGCTTATCTTTAAATTTATTCTTTTCTTTGAATACTCTTCTTGAATTTATTTATTATAGCAAATTCTTACCGGTCGTTGGCTTATCCTGCCTCCATCAATTTATCATACAATTCACATAATAGCTCAAATGACGTCATATGAACAGGCTAAAAAAAACTATGTAGTTTTTGTCGACGCGTCTTAGAGTTATTATTTTGGTTTAACAACTATTTTTACAAAATTTCTATTATCTCTTAAGTGAAGATCTAAGTATATGTTCTGTCTCTTTAGTTTGTACAAACAGTAAAACCCACAGTATACACTAGT
Organism: Paracentrotus lividus; assembly: GCA_940671915.1. Classification (NCBI taxonomy): domain Eukaryota; kingdom Metazoa; phylum Echinodermata; class Echinoidea; order Camarodonta; family Echinidae; genus Paracentrotus; species Paracentrotus lividus. Next base: position 43,057,084 of record CALNVZ010003434.1, on the reverse strand, counting down.
TCAATAGTATCATAGTGTTGATTGCCCGTCTTTTGATGTGTAGCTTCACATAATTAATTACCAGCAAGTCACTCTGGGGGTAGTGGATACATTTTGAACAGGGTTAGTGCTATGTACTAAGTAAATGGGTTAGCTGAATAAAAAATTATCTAATTCTAATTCAATCGAAGTGTACGCCGAAATATAGTTCCCCTATTATTATATATAGTAAGTGCACATCGACACTTTTATTTGGTTTAACAAAAATATTGCAGAATCACTTCACAGACTTTAGAAATATCTGTAGTGATGGATTATCAAGTATTTAAAAAGTGAAGCAAAAAAAAAAAATTGAACACAATCTTAATATTTTAATTGTCATACAAGCAAGTTGCTGAACCATCAATAATGTTGTAAGTAGTTTAATTATTCTAGATACCATGCACAATGTCAAACTTACCCCATACCTTGTTCTAACTATACCCGTGTTGGTGGTTAGTGAACATTGACACTGTCTTGTTGAAGATGCATTTTTTCTCCCACCCATCACTAAGTTTAATGTTTTATAGGGTACACTTCTGTAGCATCAGAAACCCACTCATCTGATTGTATGTTTCTTTGAATAATCGCTTGTTTTACGGTCATTTTGTTGAAAAATGTTCCCACTTCACCCCGGCTTCTCCCACCTCCACCATTATCAATGATCCAAATTCATTACGATATCTGTTAACATAATGGTAATGATCCTGAACACTCGAGAGTAGAATCCTGAGGTCTGATATCATTGAGGCCAGACATTTCTCTGTGTTAAACGCTAATTAAGGGCGCCTTTGTGTGCAACTGGACTCAAGAGCAAAATTTGTATCTAGAATCTCCTCTTATCTTTTCCTAACTGACGGCAACAATGGCGGTTGCTATAGATGCTACCATCACCGACTAAAGTAGAAAGCAGATGATAACATAACTTGACATATATTAGCAAATGTAATTCTCTCGATGATAAGTGAATAGATCAAGGACTATAGATTATAAGATGCAACGCATAAAGCATACTAGATAATTATTCATTGACGTATATTGTATGAATTATTCAGGGTTCTTGCAAACCATAACCACTTAAAGTGTGGTTAGTTAATGTAACTGCAGTTCTCATATAAGATAAGGACCACTAGGACCTCGTACTTAATTTATGTGTGCCAACTTTTGTATGTGAATCATTTTCTGAGTCTCCCAGCAAGGGCTCGCAGATCTCTTGCAGGGGCGGCAGGAAGGTAGTAGTGTCAGTAGAACCCACTCCCTCTCAGTCCCAAGGCTAAGTGGTAGGATGGACGAATAATATATTTTGAGTATCTGTTGTTCTTACTAACAGTGTTTAATTCGCACACACTTCAAATAATTTACTTAAAATGAATACCAGTGTAAGAATACGACTGATCCAATCCTCATTCAATTAACCGTATTAGTATATATTTTATCGTTTTAGAAAGGAAATTTATGTTCTCTTTACAGATAGGGAAAGCTATATCCCCAAATATAACATATGAACAGTGCAAAAAAGTCCTGAAATAAAGTAGAGGCAATATGAAAGTTAAGCCGTAGACACCTTATCTCAGATGAATTGTATATTAGGATGTTCATATTTATGCTTTAAAGACCATAAATGAGAAATTTTGCCCTTCCAAAATTATCTTTAACCGCTTGTACATTTGGAGCTATTTGGAACGAGACGGAGGATGATAATTTGAAAAAATATGATTACTGAATTTGAAGGTTGCCGAAACGGGTGATCAGCAAAAAATTTTATGAGACATACGATTGGTGTGAAAATAACTCATAGTTGTAGCAATGGCGAAATATGTAGCAATTCCTAAGTGCGGGAGGAGTCTGCGAGCAATAATTACGCGAAAAGATTGGCATAAAATGAATTCATTTGTCGCAAGGGAGCTCGCACCTCTAAACACACTCACCTCTCTCTTTAATTGGCGGTTATACCTCTTCCGGAGCGTGAACGATCCGCCTTATTTTTTTTTTCTTTTTTTTTTCCCCAGTTGCCCATCCCTCCCGCCCTATTGTTCAAATCCTGACACTACCACCGTCATAAACCAGATAGGTGGACCGTTCACCAAGCATATTAATACGTCGTTATTTTTATATTCTCTTTTAATTTCCTAAATTCACCACTGATGGGCCGAAACGTCGTTTTTGCAAACAATAATCATAACGATGTCAAGTCACAGGATGTCATTAAAACGACAGTTAGTGCAATAGTATTCGCCTATAAGACGTTAATTGTTCATAATAAGGCGACCCGCTTTTATACAGTTTAATACTGAAAGCCAATGGAGCTTCAGCCAGTTTTATGAAGATTAAAAGCTTGTATAAAAATTATGCGGGTATGTTATAGACTTAATTGAAATGTGCATAGAAACAGGGTTCAATAATGATGTATACGCCTGAAAAATAGTACAGGATTAATACCTGTACTCCCGCCCCACCCCATCGCAAACAAATTCACAAAGGGATGTACAAGACACGGGTCCCATTATAAAAGAAATCAAACATTTTCGACCGTTCGTTTTTATTTGGGGCTTTTTGTTATGAGATGTAACTCCCGTTGAGTCCTATTTGTTCATTTCATTGTATTTTTGTTTGATTTTCGTTAATCTCTTCATCTACACAATTATATCTCAGAATGATGGCAGACTCGTGGAAGGCAAATGATTGTTTGATTTTGGGGTTTGCGGGATGATGATTTTTATTTTTAAATCAAGCATAGGGCTCCAACACCCTTTTCTTGTCCAATATAATGTGAGATCACAGGGAAAGTCTTACAAGCTCTGCTTTTTGCAAGTTCCTCTATATTCAACAAAACAATGTCAAATTTGTTTATCCTTCGGTTCTTGTTTTCCCACAATCTTTTATATTGTGGACTCGTTTAGTGTACAGCAATTTTCTGTAACCACTTTTTTGCTTATCTACGATTAATTCCATCGAAACAGACTTTTGAATTTGATTTGATTTTGATTTATTTCTTCTGCTTTCATAGAAGTACAACATTTTTTCGCGAGAAAAAAGAATGAACTTTCTGACAATGAATCAAGTTCACAACAATTTCAGAACTAACAACTTTATAACATACTAAATGATACATTTTTTAAAATGTTAAATATACTTCGCCAAAACATTACGAATAACTGTGGAAGAAGGACTATCAAAGCAATGGATAGATCCATGATCAAAGTAAGCAAAACGGTTTACAGTATGACAGAGTATGACATGGGATGGATAAATGCGTAAGAAACGTGTATAGATGACATCATAAAATTAGTCAGCTCTCATTATTGATTTGTGTGTGCATGTGTGTGTTTTTTAATTTGATTCTTCTTAACTTTAAGTTCATTATGACATCACATTGTGCATGTTGTGAGCCCATCTGTTTCCCTTGAGTTCATTACTATTCATGTTAAGTATAACAATGGCTTTCTGTCGATCTCTCCGTAAACGTAAACAATATCGATTAGTTTTAACGATGTTATTCATTAAATATGCAATTTACTCGCTGCATTATTGTTTTAATTATGCTCGTCATTGTGAATTATCTAAATTGACCAATACACAAGTTAAAATGGTCAGCATCGATGCCCATTTTTCATGTTTGATTTGACACACCTGGGGCATATTATTAAATCATTGTCACCAATATTGGTAGAAAAATGTCTCCCTCTTTTGCCTGTACCCAGTACAGGAAACCCAGAACATAAAAATTTCGATACCAGTATTCGCACCCCACCCCTCCTCGCTCTCTCTCCATAATCTCTGCTCCCGTCTATTTTCTATTATCTTCCCTACTAACTTATCCCCTCCCTCTTTCCTTTCTTTGTGTTTTATGTCTCAGATTTTTATTTCCTAATTTCCTTCTCTCCCCCAGTCACTCTCCTGTTTCCAGGCGCTTGTTCTATCTCCCCTCATTTTTCTTCTTATCTGTCTGTCTAATATGCTTAATATCTCACTTCCCTTAATTCGGCCTCCTCTTTCTCTCTCTCCTCCCTCTCTCGTTCTCTCTCTCTCCATTAATCATCTGCTTGCCCCTCCTCTTTTTTCTTTCCTTGTGTCTATTTGCATCAATTTAATCTATTTCCTCTCCTCTCCCTCTACAATCTTGTTACCATGTTAGTGCACAAAGCAGTTTTGATTGGTTATGCGCTACATAAGAACCAGTTTATTATTTTCATTTATTATGACATAATTCTTGATTTTGTGTCAAGGGCGATTTGTTTTCTACCCTGAGAGTAAAATGATAATTAATTTATCAACCTAATCAACCTCATAACTAGTATTCTAAATTAATTGTAAAAAAATGACCGTCTAGATTCTTACCCCAAACTAAAACTAAAAAGAAAAGAGAGAGAGAGAGAGAGAGAGAGAAAAAAAAAAGGAATCTCACGCAAAATGAAGAGCTTGCAACAAACACAAAAGCCGCCAAATTCACTTTTGATGGAAAATGAGTTAATTATATCAGACTATTACATATTTTTGTTCACATTTCATCTATCTGTTTTTTTCTTGGATAATTAGCAACCTAAATTTTGAGAGCAGTTAGAAAAATGCACCTTTTGATATCTCTTTTACTTAAACACCAGAATCTTGGAAAAAAAAAACGACCCAAACAAACAAAGAATACAAGGCCTCTATCTCGGAAGCTACAAAAGTGGATTTCACGCCTTTTGGTTGCAAGCTCTTCAAATACACAAATGACTGAAAAACTATATACGCGACTGTTAAGGCTAATCGTAACATCATGTATTTTAAATAATACACTTTCATATTTGGAAGACGTTTTTCTTAGAAAATATAACGAGATATAAAATGAAAGAACAATATAAAAAACATCATGCAGAGAATAATTAAGTAGATTTAAACACAACAGCGTGAAAAGCAATGGTGACAAAAATGGCAAAAATGTGGCCTCCACAATGTGCTAATTAAATTTCCTTTTTAAAATGTGTTCATTAAATTCTGCACATGTCTTCATACACGTACTGAATGTGAATATTCTGAATATTGCACGTGCATTGATCACGTGATGACTACGTTTTGACCAATCACAAGGCAGTATTGTCCAAAGGAAGACAATTTTCACAATAGCATTTTTTTCAGATTGTCATTGCCTACACACGTAATTCCTAGCCACAGAAGTACATTTCAGAAAAGTTTTAGTTTCCTTCATTATATATTGAAGGTTATTTTATAAGGTTATCAAATGACGCGTGATATCAAGAAACTTGTAAAAATATTTTGACCCACTAAAAAAAAAAAAATAAAAAAAAAAAAAAAAAAAAAAAAAAAAAAAAAAAAAAAAAAAAAAAAAAAAAAAAAAAAAAAAAAAATCGTCGATTCGCCATAGGAGCTGTCTCTCCCTCACCTATCACACTTGGGTATATGCGCCTCTACCCATTGTCCTCCGTTTGCACATAAACAAATCTTCTTAAAGGAGACAAATACCCAAGGAAATAATCACTTTTATTGGAAAGAGTACAATGAGAGGAGCAATAAAAAAATAAATATGGACAACTCTCCATTTGTTTTGTACACAAATTTTCAAATTTTCCCATTTATCTTTCAAAATATGTCTTACCTCCTTCTGAGCTCAACATAATGTGATGTGTATATATTTTCCCATAGTACATATGTTGAGCTCAGAAGGCAGTAAGGCATAATTTGAAAGAAAATGGGGAAAATCTGAAAATTTGTGGACCAAACAAATGGAGAGTTGTCCATAAAATCGGCTATTTTGAAGCAATATTGCCAATTTGAGGATCCCAATAGAAGGTACAATGAGGCTTTTCAAACTTCTATAACTCTCTTATTTTAGAACCGATTTTGATGAAGCTTTTTTTTAATTGATCCTCCCATTGTGCTCTTTTATATAAAAGTGATTATTTCATTGGGTATTGGTTTCCTTTAAAGTCAGCCTAGATGCACGATAATAACCGAGTTCTTATTACGATCCATGTCCAAACCGACCACTAACTAGCTCGCCATTCATGGTAATTTTGTTTGGTTTGGTGTCGGTTTGGGGTCGTTTTCAATGGTGTGACTCCGTTAATAGGGTTAAAAGGTTCGTCAAATAATAGTAGCAAAAGTGGAATCAGTCCGAAGGAAAACATTTCGCTGGCCCAGTCATTAAGGTTGTGTTAAATATTACATTATTATATGAAGTAAAATAAACATGAATTTCAGATAATATATCTAAATTGCACCGAACAATATTTTACAATACATTTACCTTACATAAGCCAAAAACACTAGAAGCAAGAACAAATTTCAAAATATAAGACTCTATAAAAATCTTAAGGCACATTTCCTAAAATTCATGTCGAATCGATGATGAATTACGACTGAATAATTAGTGAGTACACTTGTGAAAAAATGCAAAAATGGCAAGCAAAGTGTAAACATAAAAACATTTTAGTTTCTGCGTTCCCTCTATTTTCAAATCATCTGATTTCCAAATCTTGGCTCTGTGTCTGTAGTGCGGATCTACACGATACCCTGGTTGTACTAAAAAAAAAAAAAAAAAAACGAATTCAGATCCACAATCGACATATACAGTAATAAAACTACCCTGAGCGATTTTTCCATTATCCATTAGTGTAAATCCCTGACACATATTCAGGCGAGGATCGAGGATTCCTAATTTCAAAAGATTGTGCAGGCCCATTATAGTCTGGGGAAGATAGCGCCTCTATTATGTCTGGGCATGGGCCGATACATTCAACTGGTGACGTAAGGCTGGATCCGCTAATGCTTAATGAACTTCTAACTTCAGCCCTGAACTAAACGATATACCCTACCCTAACCCGGACTTAAATCCGTACCGCAACCCTAACCAAATACATTTGACGAAAGACAATGTGTAAAGTAGACTTAACTTTCAGAGCCTCGTATTATAAATTTAAAATTGAGTTGACCTCAAAATGTCGGGCTTTGTCGGCGCAACGCCTTACAACACTTTGCATACAAGAATGGCACTTCAATTTTTCTCATTAAAAGAAGAAAAAAAGGACAAGTTTTTTGGGGGGTCGGAAAACACCCCTTGCTTCCCGTGTAGTACAAATATTCATAGCGACTTCCCTGGATAAAATATTTGAGACTTTCCCAAAGATTTGAGAAAGTCTTCTCTTTCTCTGGTTAGAAGATGTGATAACCGATTGATACAAGTGTGGTCTCCTTACTGAGTGGTGGGTCCAGCATTAAAGGTAGTGTCATCCTTTTGCCAGCAAAAACAAATTCATTTCTAGTTTTTGAGAGGATATAGCAGTATATCAATGACTTTATCTTCCCACAACATTGTTAAGCTCAAATGTGTATGCTTATCATTATATTGCGATTATCAAAATTCATTCCTATTTTTTCGAACCTCGAAAATATCAGTACGGTGCGACCCGTTGACCGTTAGCGCAGAGAATAATGCACGCTGATGCGCCGTGTGTATATTGATGTGGGTGGTCCGTGCTGCACGCGCTGTAATATCAACGATGTTGATGGAGAGCTGGTCTAGATTGGTAGTCAGATTTTCGTTTCATATTACTGATCTAGGCAGCCTATGACAGTAAGATTGAATAGACAATATAGCTTGATCATATTCTAAAGTTTTGCCAAGTTGCATTAGTTTTCGCAATTTGTGAAAAAGGACGACACTACCTTTAAGTCTAACAAAGAAATGTATTGGCCCATGCACAATGGGCCAATAAAATCTTCTTTTTTTTCAGAGCTGAAGCTGCATCCGCGCCTGCCCTAAATTCAGGAAGTCCTGGGTTTAAAAACAAGTCCTTCCAAATAAAATATCCTCAATAGCACAACCTTTGTTGCGAAGTCTTCAGGATATTCTATAGCACTTCAAGCCGTACGTCTTTCTGCTTGATTACTAGTATTCATCAGTCGGGAATCAACTGTATGCCTAGTCTGATTTCTTCAAAGTATCTGGGTGCCCAATCTTGTCCCCAATTTCATGTCCATTTAGCCCACTCGAGTATCCATTCTTATGTCCATTTTGATGTCCATTCTGGTGCCCGATCGACCTCGGTCTGCGATCTTTCAACAGCGACTTCGTGAAAATCGAAAACCATACGACCTGAAGCGCCGTGATCAAGAACATCGCAAAATGGCAGCCGAAGTACATGGAGGTAGCGACCTCCCATAATGTCTGATTGTACGTGTAGGCGTAAATGAGGTATATGGATGGAAAGAGAATAACGCGAGCTAGGAAGAAAGTGATGACTGCCAGCCCTGTGTTCACTTGGAATAACAGAGAATCTGTTCTGCCGTGCTGCGGGGACAAGCATAAAAAAAAAAAAAAAAAAAAAAAAAAATGGCGTTATCAGCATGAGTAAAAGAATTACAATATTTTATGTATTTATTCATGTTATTAATCATGTCTTCTTTAACAGGCTGGCCTTTTTCAATAACGAAAATTGTCTTCCAAGGGAACTGTCTGTACAATTAAAAAAACAAGTAAAACATTGCAATAAATATGGTGTACAATATATACAAATAAGAACGATCTAACAAGTAAATTAAAATACAAAAACTACAAATACAATACATATGTAGTTATACAAGGAAGACTTAAAGAAAATTTGCTAATTAAATGAAAGGGGAATGGGGGAAAAGACGGGAGGGGAAACATGATGAAGAATTATAGACTCACATTGCACTGTTAGGGTTTTCTTTCTGTGTAATCTTTAGTGATTTTTTTTTTTTTTTTTTTTTTTTTTCTGTGGTTGTTGTTCAACCGTCATCCATCCAATAGAAACAAATCTACAAGAGCGAAGAGCGAATCAAGTCTTTATTTGTTTGTGAAAAAGCACTTCACAATCTTCTTCATATTAGCATACAACGAAAAGACCAACCAAAGCATATTTATGCACATTCTAATCTCTCTCTCTTGAAAAAAAAAGAGCTTTCAAGAGTCTCAAATATTGTCGATAGGACATATTTCAAGTTTAGGTTTCACTCGCCACATCTAAACATTCGCAATATCAAACATTTTTAATGGGTGTATATTACATTTTAATGGGTGTATATTAGCTTTAACATTTAAAAAAAATTTAATATACTTACTTTTATAAGGATCTTTCTAAAGTTGAGAAATGGGGTGCTCACTTCAGATACTGAACACAGGCGACAATAAAGGCTGCCTTCTGAAAGCGATAGTGTGTAAAAGAATACACACTGAACACAAGGAAGACATATTACCCTTAAGACATACACCTAAGACATACACTTACCCCTTCAAATTATGTTTAAAAACAAAAACAACAAAAAAAAAACACAAAAAACAAAACCGAAACAAAACAGTTATATATAACAATGTCTAGTGGCAAACAACGCTTTTATTACGTCTTTCACAAATGATAATAATATGAAATGTTTATAATAATTATAGATTTTGCAAATTTTACAAGTAACTTTAACTGTATTACTCTCCCAAATGCGATACAAGCCTGAACGAGGCTGAGCGATAAAGATGGAAGCTTTTAACAAATGATTATAATAATATGGGGACGTCTTCATGCATGACGCTAATAGCTCTTGTAGGTCGACATGCTTAATGTACTGAGAACTTTAAATGTCGTCTCAGCCGACCAGTAAATGACGTCACCATTGATGAGAGTAGTGAGCTATCGTGGATCCCTCTGTTTATCCGAACAGTTGATATGATGAAATAATGTTTAGTGGTGTTCACAGAACATTGCTGCATTTTAACGCATTTCGCTTTATATGCGTGCATATAAAATTGCGTTTTCCATGAACAATCTTACGAATTAAATACAACCTTTCGCTTTTATGAATTTAATAACATTTGCGCGTTTTTTTTTTTTTTTTTTTTTCTTTCTTTATTTCAAAATACTAATTTAAACATATCTAACCAAACTTCACCAAGGAAAGTCGCTCGTGGCTTAACTTTTGAAGCCTGCGCCAAAACTATATACACGATCGACCTGGCGCAAATAATCTTCGAGATTGACAAGCGCCATCTATATGGAGAACCAAAAACATAATCAACGGGAAGAAGCCACAATCTTCAAGTTATTTTGTCAAAAGCTTCCATTTCTACCTCTCAACGTCGTTCAGGAGATACATAAACACAATTCTAAACTCCGAATAAATTCACATCATAAGCTATGGTTACAATGTTTCGACGAATGATGCGTTTGTACATATCTCTGGAGTTTTGGAGTTTAATTTTGTAGGTACAGCTTACTTTCTCAACAGCTCTCTTACATGTCCGTACGACGTCTTACAATGGGGGTTCCATACACGTTCCATAACACTCTATCTTGGATAGAGCCATCGACACAATATAGACTACGAAGTCCCCAAATGTAGTTTCGAAACGGCCTTCTATGAAGTTCTTAGGAGGTCTTACAAAATGGTATGAAAAATTGTTCTCATGGGTCCTTACACGTTCGTAGAGCATCTGTAACCTAGGCCTATACCAAGATACTACCAGCGTCAAAGGGTATCCCCGCAAGGACCAAGAATGATGGAACAATCAAGGGGTTTTCTTTCACGAATCGCCTCAGAGACGTCGAAATGGTTTTCCATTAATATATTTCTCTACAGTAGAACATATACATCGCAACCACATCGAGAACCAGTAAATCGCAGGCGAATGAAGCGATCTGATTACAGCCTACAAAGCTATATGGAGATAAATCAATATAAAGACGGTATATATCAGTGAGATCAAAATAATATATTAAAGAGAGTATTCATGGTATCAAAATAAAATCATATGAAAGAGGTATATACAGTGAGTATCAAAATAAAATCATAAGAAAGAGGTATATACAGTGAGTATCAAAATAAATTTGAACGAAGGTTGAAACTGACCAGGAATGAAAAAATGAGCAAAGAAAATAAGATTCCATCAGGATTCGAACAAAGACCTCCTGATTACTACATAGGTGCTCTACCGCTTGATAGGGAAAGCCCTCGTGGCGATGTTCGTCCCAGAGGCGGTTGAGCAACTGTCTAATAATCCGGAGGTCTTGGATTCGAATCCCTATGGGTACCCATTTTCTTTGCTCATTTTTTTTCATAAAATAAAGGTAAAGTACAATTTAAGAGAGGCCATATTCTGAATCCATGCTCATTTATTTTGACAGGTTGTATGTAACATGAAATTAAAGAGGACTTCACCTTTGAAATGATGCTTTTATGCACCTAATTTCATTTATTTATCTCATTTTCAGGCAAAAGACAACAATAATATAAGTACGTGAGAAGGAAATTGCCACTGAATAGTGCATGCACGAGAAAGACTAAAGAGAAAACTAGTTTCTGTTAAAAAGCTCTCCTCACTATACAGTGCGTCCCAGATAAAAGTATACCCAACTTTGAGAGCCTCATATTAAAATTGTATAACTTATGTGTAATTAATTTTAATTTCATGACAAAGAGTAAATCATATAGGGGAGAGTGGGGTTAGTTGGAACACGGGGTTAGTTGAAACATTGTAATTTTCTTGAACGGCTATAAATATTTTTATGCAAATCTACCCCCAGGTTGTTGCTATTAGCAACTGCCATCCACCACATTTTAGACAGCACAAATGCTTCAAGCGTCATGGAGTTAGAAAAGCAATGTTTGTTTTTTCACCTTCTGAGTAAATTTTGTCACTTTTACAAATGTTTTATTATCTCAGAGAAGATCATAAATTAAGTTGCGCCAGTTTTCTTAGAATAACAAACAAGTAAAGACGCAACTACAAAACAAGATGTAAACTATTCAGTATGGCATGTTGTTGTCCCTCTTTTGTCTGCTGTAGCTTTACAAATACCAAAGGGCCTCTGGGTTAGTTGAACATTTTGAAACCGGGTTATTGAACATGAGTACTAGTAAATGGGTGGTGTTCAGCTGAATAAAAAATAAAATCCCTATAATTCAACGAAGTGTCCCGAAGTAGTCCCCCAATATACATAGTACTAGTAGTCGCACATGGACACTTTTATTTTGGTTTAAACAAATATATGGCAGAATGCTACTTCACAGGACCATTTAAATATCTGATATGTGAGTGTGATGCTATCAGAGTATTTAACAAAAATTGAAGTAAAAAAAAAAAAAATTGAACACCAATCTAATATTTTAAGTTGGAATCAATAAAGCAAGTAGCCGGAAAACCGCAAGCAATTAATTTGTCGTAGGGTAGTTATATAATATAATTCTAAAGGATACCATTCACAATGTTTCAACTACCCCATACCTTGTGTTTTCTAGACTAACCCCGTGAGATGTGGGTTGTTGAACACTTACATGGTCTGTTGACGATGGTTTCTTTCTCGGCGCCGAAAACCATCACTAAGTTAATGAATGATTTTTATAGGACCTTGTAGCATACAGATTATTACACTCAATGCTGATGTTTAGTGTTTCTTGAAAAAATCTGCTTATGTTACCGGTCATTTTTTGTGAAATGTTACATTATAACCCCGCTCTCCTACGTACTTCGAATGATACCAATCATACTCATATGTATACAGTAATGGATGACGAACACTCCTCGAAGTTCAGTCATCCTGGTGTGCGTAGTCGATGAGTCGAGCAAAGGATTACTTGATTCTTGAGATATGCTATGGCTGCTTTAGCTCGAACTTGGACAGAGGCACTTTTTTTACGCTGGTTTTTTAAAGCCCAAGTGCTTGTCAGTCCGTTCACAACACAGTATAAAATCTTGTTAAGATTGATTTTAAAGGAATAGAGGTGCTGTTATCTAGTGAATATATTTGCAAGTCACAACAATCTATAATAATTATATTGGAGCTCGCGAGGGAATGTGTTAGCTATACTTTTTTCTGGACGCACTGACTAGTGCGAGCAGCAAGTAGAGTGAAGATATAATCGTCATTCTTTACAGTGCGTCCCAAAAATGCAACTATACACTTTTGACAATGGTCCAAATATAAAATATATAATTTTAGGTAATGAATTTACATGTTATGGAAAGCTCATTTATCCCAAAAATTTTCATAATATGACATCCCAAAAAGTCTGAAAATAAGTCAATGCCCATCTAGAAAATATGAGTCAAACTTACGAGATTCTACATGCTATTTATAAAGAAGGAACAACATAGAGTATACAAAAAATTTATAGTGAGCCTTGGCGCAGGACAAACTATTCATCCCTATTAAGTACCACTATTAGTTGTCTTATTCCTTGGCTATGCCTTAGTGGACAAGTTAGAATGTGTACACTGCAATATTACATTTGCTGAATGAGCAAGCATGATTGAGTTGGGGTTTTTGCCTAATACGTGCCGAACAATTAGTCTAGTGATTATATGAACTATCGAAATTGCTCTAAAGTCAAGTAAGCTAATGTGTTATCATTTGTTGTTCTAACAAAAACACAAATATACAAGAAGAACACACCACGTGAACCCTATATCGACCACAAAGTATGCTTGGTTTTTCATTAATACATTTTTACCTCCGAAGAGCTGTATCATGAAACACTAAATAGATCTCATGCACAAGAATACAAAATAGTAGAAGCAAGTTTTACCCCTGAATGTTATCTGAACTACATCACACTAAATTAATGGAACATGCGTTTCCACTATATATCGTTTATTCAGGTGGTTATGATGGATAACTAGCACTGCTAATTCAAGTAGGTAGTCATGCTCCACTACCTGAAGCACTCGAGGGATCGACCTGAAACCTATGGGTCGAGGTAACAAGTGCTAAGCTCCTGAACGATGCGGCAGACATTTAAGGGTGCTGTCGCCTATGTGTTGGAGTCACTCAACTTTCCTGAACAAAGGTCTTTTTATACTGGGTTTAAACAAAAATAACATCTCTATTTCTCTTACGACCGAGTACATCTGGGCAGGATCCTCTGAGTCAATACATCAGGAACCCTCGTTCTTCAGCGGTCCTTGATTGATGCTTTAAGAGGTATATTAGTTACGTAGAGGATGATAGGACATCCTCGCTCATCACACACAAATTAAGCTTGCTACCGCATCACGTCCATGTATCATTACACTTGCATAACCTCAACACATGTACACCGATTCTGTGGTGTTCAGTGAGCGCATTTCTGTGATTTCGACACTTTCTTCCTTCCTAACATTAAACTCCACAAAATTAGGAACCGTAACATGTACAGATAGCAGCATTATATTCAATTTATAAATTCGTTTCAAGTAACAGACACCACTGAATGGGATGATAGTTTGTGATTGTTATAATATCCATGTACAAGTTATTGGATGTTCATGATAGTGGAGGCATTCCCTGTACCGTAGTCAACTGCCAATTTCCGCATCCTCATGCACGCCAAGCTTTCACAGTTATCCGACAGACTTGCCCTAGGCAGCAGGCTTTACTGCTGACCTCCGTAAGCGTCAGCACTCAATGCGCTCCGTAAGCTCGTCAGCAGCCAATGGGCTGCGTGTCCATCAGCGCTTGATCCATGAAGCCAAACATGTATGCACGTCAAAATATTGAAAACATATAACAATGGATGATCAAAAACAGTCAGAAGAAAAACTGAAACAAGAGCCAAAGGACATTAAGTTCCACAATACTCCAAGCTGAAGTAAAAGCATAATTTAAAAGAATTTTTATGAGCAACAATGGCACTACCCTGGCTCGCCCGGCATAAGCAAAACATGCTGCAAACGTAATTGTGCGCATTACGCTGCCGAAGCTCTAGACACTCTAGACAAAAACACACTTTCCTTCTGCAAGAATCAAGAAGTCTTAAGACATAATTTCACCAATATTTCCACGGAAGTAATAGAGTTCGTATTTAAAGAAGAATAATCACGGTTGATTAAGCAGAGCAAATCAGCATTACAAGGATATAAAAGAAATTATGAGATCATAGGCTAGAAAGATGCAAGAGCAAACGTAATAGTGCGCAGAAACGCTGCCAGCTTAACTATATCTCCCTAGAACACAATACAAATCTCTGCTGAGTAGAATCTATCACCACTATAATTCGGCTATGTTATCTTCTCGCTACTAGTACACAGGTGAGCGTGCGCTCCATTTGCCTTTCTGGAGCAAGTCTCATAAGTGCAAATATCAGCAATTCAAGGCAGACACACGCAAATTTTGATAAGCTTTAGGGCAGCGCGCATATCACAGTAGAGATAAATCTCTTCCACCTTGCTTGGCAAACCTCACAGTAGTCACTGCATGGTCAGTCTTCTAGCAAAAGTATAACAAGTTACTAACAGGGATTCAATCAGATGACAATCGTTAGGAAAAAAAGACCAAATTGATTCTGCAAAGTATCAGTCTCTTTCTGACCACCAGGCCTATACGAACAGAACTCTAAAGAGTTATAGAACCTAGACTTGTGTAGGGCTATATGTCTAACTATGCAAAGTACATATCATTAAGAGAGCCATAGGTCTATGTTGAAAATTAATAAGTGTTTAAGTTGGAAGAAATGATGTGGAGAGGTTAGAGTCCATAAAAATCTA
Source organism: Paracentrotus lividus (assembly GCA_940671915.1). NCBI lineage: Eukaryota > Metazoa > Echinodermata > Echinoidea > Camarodonta > Echinidae > Paracentrotus > Paracentrotus lividus. The sequence goes on along the minus strand of CALNVZ010003434.1, from coordinate 43,041,594 downwards.
ATCGATACGACACCGAT
>CALNVZ010003434.1:42997530-43007705 GCA_940671915.1 Paracentrotus lividus | reverse complement strand
ATATATCAACCTGAAAACAGTGCATTTTAAGCGTCTTTTCGCTATGTTTACACAGAAGATATTTGTCTAATTAAACAATTCAAGCGCGAAACGCGAGCTGAAAATGTTTGATATAGCAACCTAAAAAGTGTGCATTCTAAGCGCTTTATGTGCCATGGCTATAAAGGAGATACACTGTCCATCACAAAGGTGGAATATTTTTTTGCCGCTATAGCGACATGATTTTGCTCTGACTTTAATTTCTTGAATATATTTTTCCCTGCTTTTTCTTTTCGGGACCCTGGTTATATCTTGGACATTCTTCCAACCCTTCACGTTGACCTTTTTCCACAAAAGTTTTGTCAACCCCCATGATGCCAATTTTTGTCATTTTTTCTCATTTTGGGGCCCCTTTTTGTTTTCCCAGCCGATCAAGCCCCCCTCAGTCCTACCCCCAGGAAACGCAACTGAGGTGTATTGTTTTATATTGTTCTTAAAGTTAAATCTATATTTCTGGGGTCAGGCTTAGGTCTCTTGTCTAGGGGAGGGGTTGAAGTAAAAAACGAGATTGGTGAAAATTCGGAATATTTTATTCCATCTTTATGCTGAAAACAAAAGAAATGAAAAACAACCTTTAACCCTTAAATATTATCATTTTCCCATTAAATTTTGTTTAGTCTTGATGACAAGGCTGTAAATAGACATTATTGATAATATTTTATTTTGATTTATGTTTGGTTGAGATTTTACAATACAATTTAGGGAAGATAGAAATTTCCATGGTTTAAAAATGAATAAAATTAATGTTGAACCCCAATCAAAATAAATTTTGACCCCTCCCCTAGACAAAAGAGTCAAGCCTGTAACCATACATCTAGATTTTATTTAAACAACAATAACAAATCTCAACCTCAGACGTGTTTCCTTGGGGTAGGGCGGAGGGGGCCTTGGTGGGTCGCGTGAACAAAAAAGGGCCCCAAAATTAAGAAAATTGACGAAAATGGTCATCTTCTGGGGGTGACAAACTTTTTTTGAAGAAAAATCCCCGGGAAGGGTTGAGGGACGTCCAAGATATACCCAGGATCCCAGAAAGTGAAAGCGGTGACGAACACATCAAGAAATTAATAACGGAGCAACATAATGTCGCTTGAGCTAGAAAAAAATATTTCACCTTTATGACGAACAGTGTATTTATTTCGTTAAGCAATGCGAGCGCGAAGCGCGAGCTGAAATTTTTTAATATTTCGACCTGAAAACAGTGCAATTAAATTTAAGCGTTTTTTCGCTATGTTTACAAAAAAGATATTCATCTCATTAAACAACGCGAGCGCGAAGCGCGAGCTAAAATTTTTGGATATAGAAACCTGAAAAGTGTGCATTCTAAGCGCTTTTTGTGCTATGGTTATAAAGCAGATATTTATCTCGAACAATACGAGCGCGAAGCGCGAGCTGAAAATTTTTTAATATATCGACCAACCTGAAAACTGCATTTTAGGCGCTTTTTCGATATGTTTACAAATAAGATATCTATGTCATTAAACAATGCGAGCGTGAAGCGCGAGCTGAAATTTTTTGATACAGCACCCTGAAAAGTGTACATTCTAAGCGCTTTTTGTGCTATGGTTAAAAAGGAGATATTTATCTCATTAAACAATGCAAGCGCGAAGCGCGAGCTGAAAATTTTTGATATATCAACCTGTAAAGACAGTGTACATTTTAATCGCTTTTTCGCTATGTTTACAAAGAAGATATCTATCTCATTAAACAATGCGAGCACGAAGCGCGAGCTGAAATTTTTTGACTTCATGACTTAGCACCCTGAAAAGTGTACATTCTAAGCGCTTTTTGTGCTATGGTTATAAAAGAGATATTTATCTCATTAAACAATGCAAGTGCGAAGCGCCAGCTGAAAATGTTTGATATATCAACCTAAAAAGTGTACATTTTAAGCGTTTTTTTTTTCTCGCTATGCTTATACCGAGTGAGTAAAAAAAAACTTTACACCTAGAAAAATGTCAATAAAAGGAAAACAAATTCATAAACCCCAAATTATTTTACATATTCTGAAAGAGGAACTCCTCCCGCATTTTCTGGTACCATTTTCGTGTGGTATGTCTTTACGCTTGGATAAACACGATTCATTGTTTGCGAACATGTCATTTTCGAATTGTGCCAGAATGGGAGTAAAATCAAAACAACAAAAAGCTAGAAAAAAGCAACTTCATCTTGATAAAAATAGCATAACTTTAAAACGAAAAGGTTTTCCGCTTAATAACTTGGCAGGGATGTTGGTACACATATTGACTACATGTTGTATGAAAATGAGATAGATCTGTAGAGTCAGGCATGAGTGACCACACGTCAAAGACAAAATAATCACTTTTCAAAAGTATTAGGAGGCCTTTTTAGGTCTGTCAGTGGCAATTTGCTCTTTAATGTGTACTCATTCGTGCATTACTTCACGAGTTAATCTAATTTTCATACAAAATGTAGTCAATATGTGTAACAACACCCCTGCCAAGTTATTAAGCGGAAGATATTTCCGTTAAAAAGTTATGCTATTTCAATCAGGATGAAGTTGCCTTTCTCTAGCTTTTTGTTGTTTTGATTTTACTCCCATTCTGGCACAATCCGAAATTGACATGTTCGCAAACAATGCGAGCATAAAGACATACCACACAAAAATGGTACCAGAAGATGCGGGAGGATTTACTCTTTCGGAATATGTAAAATAATTTGGGGTTTATAAATTGGTTTTCTTTTTATTGACATTTTTCTAGGTGTAAAGTTTTTTTTGACTCACTCGGTATAGAAGATATTTATCTCATTAAACAATGCGAGCGCGAAGTGCGAGCTGAACATTTTTGATATATCAACCTGAAAAGTGTACATTTTAAGCGTTTTTTTCGCTATGCTTATATAAAAGATATTTATCTCATTAAACAATGCGAGCGCGAAGCTTGAGGACCATTCTTGGTCACGTGTGTGACCGAAATTATGCAAAATCTTGACTTTAATTGGCTATAACTCTAACAATTTTAAAAATATACTGATTTAATGTTTATATCATGCTAATATATTTTGTTGGCTATCATTTGTAAATATTTTTTTATATTTACAATATGCATGTTCAAGGTCAGAGGTCAAAAGATGTGGGTCACGTGTGTGACTTCACAGAACGGCATGATTTTGAAAGTTCAATTTCATTTTGAAATTCCTGTGAGTTTTAAAATGATGAAATGTTCTTATAGCTGTGAAATATGCATTATGGACCTGTTAACCAAAAAATACCACTGGATAGGAGTCATCTCTAATATTTCTTTTTTTATCTATTATTTTATATCATGATGTCGGGTCACGTGTGTGACATTTTAGTGGGTCACGTGTGTGACCTATGGCAAATTGTACAGAAAAATGAATATTATTATGTATTATGCAATAAATGTACATTTTGAGCAGTTACTATATCCGCTGTGGTAATATTTTTATGAACTCAACCTTAGTCAGTCAATGGGGTGTTTTGGTAGCTGTCAAGACTGGGGGAGGGGCGGGTAGGGAGGGGGGCCATGATCCCCCCTATAAGATCTTGGCTGTTGATCGCGCGAGCGCGCCGAAAATTTGCACGATGGTAGTGTGTGATGTAACTACAAGAAAGCACTGTTAATTTTCCCATTAATAATGATAATTTATTTTATATGAATTAATCATGCTAATTTACGCATTGCATGAAGTCATAATTTTTGTTCTAATTGACAAACTACAGCTTCTGGAATGCTAATTTTGTGTTTGCATAATCTTTATAGGATTCCTAACAATTGTACTTGGAAAAAAATTGATATCGAGCTAAATTCCTTGTGTATTTCATTGTTTTATGAATTTCTTATGTATTTCCTTGTTTTTTCGACCTTTTGTTTTGTTTGTTCTTTTAATTGTTGTTGTTGTTTTTGGGGGGTTTTTTTCGCAAAAATTATTGCAGAACCATTTTGGAGCATAATAATGCTAAAATAAATTAATTTCAGCCAATGAAAGTGAAAATAATCAGAATTTATGACCGCCCCCGCCCAACGGGTCACGTGTGTGACCAATTTGTTTGCTAATTAATAATCAAATTAAAACTTGTCATGGATTCATATTTAGTGAGATGCAAGGTACATTAAATCTAGCTTTGAAGAAATAATTAATATGATAATACCAGAGCCACGGTTAAGACGGGGCATAAACTTTTTGTGTTTTCTGGTTACTTGTGTGTGACATTAATTTCTAGGGCAATTAATTTCCAGGGTTGATTATCTCAATATAATCAATTTAACAACATTAGTTTTTGGGTTAGATTAAAAGGAATAGAGGTAAATAATAATATAATGACAGTAATCCAAGTAAGGAAGTCAGCATATCCATTCCAGTCAGGGTTAAAAAATGATATTTTATTTACCGTTTTTCCATTTAATTATTATTCATGTTAATTCATGCAAATGAGCATGAACAATTGCAAAAATCGCGAAAACACGTCAGTTCATGAAACTTCAGACATTGCTCTATTTGAATATGCAGCTTAAAATCAAAAAGCAACAATTTATTTGTCCCCAAAAGGTTCACTTTTCAAAGAATGGCCGAATAGCCTGGTCCTTTTTTAAAGGCATGACCTAAACCGACCAGCCCCCGTCGCGAAGCGACGGGAACTGACGAGCCAGTAGACATATTTGGTGAAGGTTTGACAAATATCTATACATGACCACAAATTTCGTGGTCAAAAATACCTTATTTGAATTCATACTCACATTGAATAAAATCTTTGAAATTTTTCCTCGAATTGGTGACATCTGCGAATGTTTCACATGAAGTAATCAACTAATAATGAAGAAAAATACAGGTAAATTGAGTCCATCCACGTATATTTCTCCGTGCGTGCGCTGTCTTCGCCACAGAGTTAAATACGTCTTCGCACAGTAAAATGACGTAGAAAATGGCAGCGATGGTACCAACACTATGAGAAGAGACAAGGGCAACGGAAAATTCATTTTGGTAAGTCAAAAAGCTCTTATATAATTCAGTTTTTCAACGGCCGTATCTTGAATATCATACATGCCGTTGAACTACATTTTAACATTAGATTCATCATATTAACCAGTATAATCACCTGATCGCTCATCATCGCTGGTTGTTTCACTGTAAATGGGGGTGGTGAAAGTACAGCCCCGTCGCCTTCGGCAACGGGGCTGTGTATGGCTAGGCATGACCATAGTTGGTCACACACGTGACCCATGGGTCACGTGTGTGACCAATTTCAAAGTTAATTAATAACTAAATTAAAAGCTATCATGGCTTCATATTTGGTGAGATGCAAGGCACATTATATCTAGCTTTGGAGAAAAAATTGTAATAATGATAGAACCATGGTTTTCGGGGGGCGTTAACTTTTCGTGTTTTTGGGTCACGTGTGTGACATTTGATGGCAATTAATTTCTTTAGTTAATTATCTTAAAACAATAAATTCAACACCATTATTTTTCATTTAAATTTAAAGGAATGAAGTTAAAAAAGGGTATAATGACAATAATCAAAGTAAGGAGACCAGCATATACAATCAAGTCAGGGTCAAACAAATGATATTTTACGTACCATTTTTCTATTAAAATTTTTTGCATGTTAATTTATGCAAATGAGCATGAAAAATGTGTAAAATTAAGATAAAAAATGCATTTCATGAAACTTCAGACAATGCTCTATATGAATGTGCAGCTTAAAAACAAAAAGGACAAACTTTATTTTTTCCAAAAAAGGTTCACTTTTCAAAGAATCGCCCTTGAGCTGAAAATTTTTGATATATCAACCTGAAAAGTGTGCATAATTCTAAGCGGTTTTTGTTAAAATAACTGAAAGACATTCGACTTTTAAAAAAATTAAAAAAGAGAACTCTGATACATGAGCGTTTTAAAACAAATTGGGAGTAGAGAGGGAGCTCAATGATATCGACCCACCCAAAACCACTTGGGGAGGGAGGGGGGGGGCTAATTGTTTGAGCCCCAGCCAATATATTAGGGACCCCTTGTCATTATGAAAAAAAAAAAATCAAACAGAAAGACATGCGATCCGATCCGGCGAGCGAGCAGCAATGAGTTAAAAATTTTGTCAAGAGAAATTCAAAATATGAGCATTTCAAAACAAATTATGAGCAGAAAGGGGGGGGGGCTCAAACATATCGAAGCCCCTCTCAAGCATCGGGGGGGGGGTTTCAATGGCTGAGCTCCAATCTAGAAAGTAGTTCCTATGTTCCTTTTAAAAAAAAATAATAAATGATATGCGAGCGCGCAGCGCGAGCTAAAATTTTTGACAATAGAGACCTGAAATATAAACTTTTTGTATAAAAAGATTGGTGGGGAGCCCAATGATATCCTCAGTAAGATTAGGGGAGGGACTTAATGATGTCTGAGTCCCCTCCACAAATAAAAACAAAACAATGATGATACAAATCTTGGGGTTCAATATTATCTGAGTCAAATAAGATTATATTATAAGGGCGATCGCCGATATCTGTACGGCATCAAAAATATTGGGGGGGGGGGGCTCAACGATATCTGAGCCCCCCCAATATTTTTTTGGGGGGGCTGCGCCCCCCAAGCCCCCCCCCCCGGTTCCGAAGCCCACGATGAGTATAATGAGACAATCAGATAATTGGGCCAATTGATGTTAGACCAAGTATAAAGGCCTATTACGTCAAGACAACCTTACACCTAATCGTTATAGACCAAATGGGTTTACCCCATGTGGTATGAGTATAATGAGACAATCAGAGAATTGGGCCGATTGATGTTTAAGTCTCACTCACCAAATCAGCCAAGTTATCAGGATCAGGCACGGCGGCTGAGTAAGACCAGGGTGAAATGACGAGCTGTGAATAGCTATGCCAGTCAATAAACCAAATGAAATCCTGGCCGCCATCTTTCTTCTCACGTAGGAAATCAACCACGCCTTCAACCTCCTGCTCGGATAGCGGTGCGCTGCCGTGGTAAACGTTTGAACAGGGGAAAGCGCTGGTTCCTTCACCTATCACATGAAGAACCATATTTGTTTTAAATTAAAGAATAGACAATTCACAAACGTGATGAAGAGAATGTTAAAGACAAAGATTTGATTTTTCAAAATCCGCACGGTCCGAAATGCCAAAGGCGTCATTGATATCTTGTAAAATTATCCCCCCCCCCCCAAAAAAAAAAAAATTAAAAATTAATGTACATGAAAAAGACATTCTGAAAGCACACAAAGACCGAAGGCATCATCCACATTATTTTTTCTCCTTTATTTGTAGTATTATCATTTATTTCTTTATCATTTTCTCCTTTTTTCAAATTCTATTTTCTTCATTCTCTACGTTATATCAATGTTGTTTGGTAATTCATATTTTTTCTACCGTAACGGTACATGATTATTAAGTGAAATCAATCAAACAAAATACTGTGTATTAATAGTATTATGTGAGGTTTTATTACCGGCCCACTCGAACGGCCAATTTCTGTTAGGGTCAGTTCCCATGCATCCTGATCCCGTATCGTCTTCATTGCTTGATCGGGTCTTACGCCATAGACGATCCTTGGTAGAAAGAGGAAGAATGATAAAGAAAAAAAAATAAAGAGCGAGACGATTAATGCGGCGGTCACAACTCGTCGCAGGCTACGGGGCACGTGCCATCAACGTAGCCTGCGTTGTATATGCAATGCATGCACAGGTCGTTGGTCAATTTCTGCGATTCCTGCGATTCTGTAGTAAGGGCATTGGAAAAACTTCCTGCACGTCGTACATACAACGTGCCTCCGAGGTACCTGCGCTGCACGATTTTTCTACGAAATCCATCGTAGGGAGTCGCACGTCGAAGGTACGGCGAGTTGTGACCGCCGCATTAAGCTCGGTAATAGTTTGTAACAAAAGGAATCGGCATAAAACCAATCAAATATAGTCTCATGTTGTCCACATTGCACTTAAAGATATGTGTGAGAGATCTTGTGATATTCCTTTCATGATTTCCGGTGAATATCAGTTAAAATGTTTGAAAGAAACATAATGTAACGGTTGTTTTAGACCTTTACCCGCTCGCCGAAGCTTACCGCATGAACGGTGCGTACCGATCTGTGTGTATCACCCACACAAAAGAATCTCCATTGGTTTTCCACGTGAACGCTGAGTTGACTCTCGCATACACGCAAGAGCGAAAAAAAAGGTGTCGGGTCCCCGACTTTCCACGTTTTATACTTATATTGTGAAATTAAGACACTAAAACGATAAATATAATTTTCTTTATTATAGTTATTGGATTCAATCTTTCATGTTATCTAACTGTGAATCAAAATTAAAATTTTCCTTCTCCCAAAACTATGCACCAGATCTAAGTTTAGGATGCGGGTTGGGATTCCGGACACCTTATGGTGGTATCTCACTTTGCGGAGATGAATTTGAGACGGATTTGACTTGTCGTGGAGACATCTCTGAGACGTGTCTGCGATGAAAAAAAAAATCATCAGAGACGTCTCCGATACCTTTTTTTCGTTGTAGAGACGTTTCCGATACTCTTTTTTTATCTGTCGCGGTTTTGAAACTTGTCGCGGAGACGGAAAAAAGTATCGGAGACGTATGCGCGACGAGGAAAAAAAGCATCAGGGACATTTGTTAAATATGTTAAACGTTTGCTAAACAGACGTCTCCGCGACAAAAAAAAAAAGAAGTATTTAAGACGTCTCTGCGACAAGTTTCAAAACCGCCTCAAAGTAGTCCCAAATCCGCCTCCGCTAAGTGAGATACTACTATAACAAAAAGAGCCTTGGGTTTGTTTTATTGTTTGGTTGATTTTTTTTATTCTCTCAGGAAGAAGCCAAAAACATAGGTTAAATAGTGATTATCATCATTTCGCTGGTTCTCTATAATATTGTCTAACATTCTGTGCTACAAAATTCAAAGACATGCCTTGTAAACCTTTTCAAATAGCTAATTAAAATCATGTGTCTGGGCATTTTATTTTCGTATCAAGAAACCTTATTTCATCTTTAGATCAATAAACGTTATTTCATTTTTGTATCAACAAACCCTTTTTTTTATAATTATTATTATTATTATTTTTGGGGGGCAGGCGTTGGGATTAGCGAACCTTATTTATTATTTGGATTAACGCATTTTTGTAGAGCGTACACCTTCGAAATATTGCATCTAAATGTTTGAATAAACGAACATAATGTCCACACAAAAAAATTATTATTCAAGTATAGGAAATTAATGTGTTCGGAGAAACAAAGCTTCGTGATAAGAACCCATTTCTTTTTCGGACAAAATTAATCGTCGCGACATTGAACAGCACCCGTACTGGAAATGTTCACAAAATATGACATTAAATCAGATCTGCTTTAAATCTAAAAGAAATGCTGAGTAAATAACATTTTAAATAGCGAATATTTGAAAATGTAGAACTTGTAAGAGCCGCGGACCCAAGATGAAATAAAGAAATTCGCATATGAATGGTGATCAAATTTTACCTGTTCCCAAGTGTGAACGTAACCATCAGCGTTGAGAGAAGGGACGATGTACCAGTCACAGTTATCAAAGAACCTTACAGCCCTGGCATCACCAGTCATATAAGCTTCGAGAAGCTGTCAGTGAAGTAAATAAACGAATATCTTGTTAAGAAATGAAAATAAATAAACAAAATGTGCGTATTCCTGATTGTTTCGGCCTAGTGAATAACTAGATATGAATGTGAAAACAAAAGGGTAAATCTCAAAACATTTAATAGTCATGAGATAGTAGCATACTAATCGATTATACCTCAACATATTGAACTACGCCATATACAGTAAGATTATGGTTGTAAACATTATCTCACATGCCATCAATTATTACTGTGCAATAAAATCATAAATAAATCACATTGTTATGAAAAAGGAGAGGTTTTGGCGCCCTCTAAGAAACCACGATTACATGCCGAAGATCAATTACCACATTAACCCAACCAGCAGTATATCTCGTCGCGGAGACGGCTCCGAAACTCCAAGATGTCTCCGCAACGGAAACAAATCTCATAGATATATCAAATGTTCGATTTTCTAGCGACTCATGAGACGTCGCCGAGACGGTTTGTAACCCATTGGTCTACAACCTATTGGTCTACTACTAGTTGGTCTACTTCCATTTGGTCTACAGCCATTTGGTCCATTGAC
>CALNVZ010003434.1:42940052-42988534 GCA_940671915.1 Paracentrotus lividus | reverse complement strand
CATTAACATGCTAAAAATTGAATAAAAATGGACTACCCTTCCAGTACACACCTTCTATGTCCCAACTTACCCCATACCCAATTCTCAGTATAACCTTTCTTTGTCCCAACTTACTCCATTGATGATGAACTCTACAGATCTGTAGCAGTTGAGATAACACCCTTCCTTGTCCCAACTTACCCCACTGGTGACGTACATGATGGTAGCTGGTGAAATACCCCCTCCCGGTACACCCTTCCCTGTCCCAACTTACCCCATTAGTGTATACGATATTCCTTGTCCCAACTTACCTCATGGGTGACGTACATGACGGTGGCTGGTGAGATCCACTCTCTAGCGTGAATACCACCCTCCCAGTACACACCCTTCCTCATGCCAACGGAGAAACCAGTCCCAACGATCTATATAAAAAAATATATATATACACACATGTAGATCCATAACTTAAAAAAAAAAATAAAAAATACTAAACGATGACATTTACAATATTTATCACTGATTATGACAAAATATGCCCTCGTAATAATGGTTGAATAATCAGTGGTGGAAGCAGGGACGCAACAAGTGAGCCCCTATATTTCGGAAACCACTCCGTAAAAGTACATGTTGATATCTCTATATTTTTCAAATCCCCACCCCCCCCCCCCCCCCCCCCCCTCCTCCATTTCCAAAATCCTGGATTTGCCACTGTTGAATATGATGCACTCAAAGCATTATATAGGGACAGATATAAAACTTTTGCAAGAAGAGTATCTAATTAAATTTGTATAAGTCCTTCTGACTGGAAACATTTAATAAACAACAATAAACATAATTGTGCCTATTAAAGGAGGGGGTAGTAGACCTAATTTTTTAAAGACCATAATTATGTGGTAAACAAAAAATCATTTTCACACTTTGAGTAGAGGCCAAGGGGAATGGAATTGAGGGTAATAATCTTTAAAAATAAGTATTATCATTATTTTTTATCTAGGACTACTAATTTCTATTTCATCATCATTAATTCACACTTGATCAATCAAACTTTAACACCTACTTTGATACCAGAAATTGTTCGTCCTTCGTATGATGTTTGAGGGAGTTCAAAGCGTGTTGCGATGGTAGGATAAGCATCAACGATGTCGTTCACCCATTGTTGGATCTGATCAAAATGTCAAAATTCAAAGTATTATTGTCCATGCTATTTCAGAATTTGTCTTCCTTCGATGTTACATGTAACACAAACGTCGATAAGTTATAAATATGAAATACGATACTCAATTCAAGTCAATCCGTTTTATTCAATCAATTAAAATCAATATGATAATGCGAATCATACATGAATAACAATTCATACAAAATGACAAGACATGATACATAAAAATATTTAAAAAATAAATGAAATTCTGAGTCGTAACAGTAAAGTTAAAACAGAAAGTGCCTCATTATAGAATCATAATATTTTAAAATTTTTGTTTCAACTTTATTACCCTTCGGCGCCAGAGAGTAATATGCTAAATAGTTGGCGCAGTATATATTCATATTAGAATGTCATATACAGGCCCGTAACTAGGATTTTTACGGGGGGTTCGACATCTGAAAAAGTGGACCTTTTTCAAGGATTTTTTTTGTTCGAGCGCAAAGCGCGAGCAGAAAATTTTGAGTTAACTTTGAGTATAATATGCATTATCCTGATTATAGACTCTATTTAGGAGCTAAAAACTGGGGTTAATTGTACATTATAATCTCTACTTATAGAATCCGCGAGCGCGAAGCGCGAGCTCAAAATTTTGAGAACAAAATTGGAGTTAATTGACAATGTGCAATATAGAGCCTATTTAGCATCCGTGAGTTGAAAGTTTTGAGCTAAAAATCGTGCCTTATAGACTCTTTCTAGGATCCATATTGAAGATACATAATAATCTTGGCTCATTAATAATCTTTGGTATGAATATTTTGTGGGCTGCAAGCACCTAGGCCTCCCCCAATCTAGCCCAAACACAATCAGCAATTACAACAATTCTTTTGACAAGGTTCGTCTCCAGTAGAGAGCACTGGGTCCAACCTTTTTTTAAAAATACTTATTGTTTGTTAATTTTACAGTTCGAGGTCGCATAGTGACCGAGCAGGAAAATTTGGGGTTTTTAAAAGACATATGAAGTAGTAAAGGAAAGGAGCACTTTTTAGTATTAAAAGTGATACTTTTTAAGAAATATTATTTTTCCATGGGACTTTTAAGAGTATAAGGCCTCTTTCTTAGTATAAAAGGGCATTTTTTAAGCTAGGAAAAGGGGCACTTTTAGGTGCAGAAAAAAAATGGGGGCATATGCCCCCTGCCCAACAGTTCACCGCCTCTTAGCTTAGACCCCATATCCTCAAGCGCGAAGCGCGAGATTATAAAAACCTTTGACTGCAAAATTTGTGCAGTCTTATTGTGCACTGACTTAACACTATTTAGTATCCGCGAAGCGCGAGTACCGCACCGCGGCAGCCCGAAAACATCTACGGATTTTTCACTGTTAAGACTATATGGTAGTAACAAGGGCCGCCTTATTTATGTTTAAAAGTGGCCCCTTTTAAACCATTAAAAAAAATGGTACACGCGGATCTTCTCAAAACTCTAAAAGGTTCTATCTAGTAGTCAGTATTAAAGATGACACTATTTTCTAAGCTTAAACAGAGGCACTTTTGCTAAATAAGGGCACTTTATAGGTGTGGTAATGGAAAAGTTAAGGGTTCACATAAGTGCCCTCTGCCACCCCCCTGTACCCCCCCTCCGGTTTCACCGCCATCTGCAGATAACTTTGCTTTAATTCTTGTTATATTATTGTTCCTAACTTTGGAAAAGTAACATCAAGTTAAAAATACAAAAACGAATAAAAATGCAAAAACGAAAACATATCCTCGAAAGGTTTAAGTGTAATTTCCGCTGTATCGTGTTAATGTCTGAAAAGACTTTATTGATATCACCCCCAAAAACACGCAAAATTAAAATAGTTTGCGTTTATGAGGCGCGAAGCGCAGAGCGAAAGATTTTACATGTATGGGGACTGAAAGCAAATGTTTAATCTTCCCTTTCTTGTATTTCCATTCTCAAGTAATCTCTGTCATTTCTTGCCAAAAGGCGTTTTAATTTTTTTTTTTTTGGTTCAAGCGGACCCTGCTCGCCTGCGGGTGAAGGGGTCGTGTTCGGAACCCTCCGTTAAAACACCCCCGGTTAGGGCTCTGAATATAATTATTTAAAAAAAAAGCGATTAAAACTATTATTAGCCCGGCGTACATATTGCTTATCGGACCACATGCAACCATAATAATAATTAATCATATACAAATATTAATGAAAAATTAATTTAGTTATCTATTTATTTAATCAACTAGTCAGATGTTTAGTTATCCATTATTGCTTGACTGATTGATTGATTGATTGATTGATTGATTAATTAATTGATTTGTTGATTGATTGATTGATTCATTCATTGATTCATTCATTCATTTATTCATTCATTCATTTATAATTTTATTTATTATCTATTTGTTTATTTAGGGGAGACTGGGGTAATTATGGCCCCGGGGTAATTATGGCCCCTTTGTCTTTGAGAGCTTATAATTCTTTGCTGCATTCTTCTTCTCGAGTCCTTTCTCCTATTCTACTGTTTGATTTGTAATTAACCTAATTACATTTAAAGATAATAGTATGCATTGTAAATATTGATTATTCGGGGAATCCAACTCAGAATTAGACTCTACCCATTAAGAACTGAACGCAGGCGATCCCATTAGGCGAAAGAGTAGTAAGATCAGCTTGGGTGCAGGAGTAGGGGAGAAGAGGGCATTGTAGAAAGTGGCTCATGGTCTCCTCCTCTCCGCATTCGCATACTGGCCTTCCTTCAGTGTCGATGCCCCATTTGGCCATCAATACCTTGCAACGGCCGACTCCAGCCCGCAGGCGATTCAGACATAGCCAGAAAGGCCAGGGTTCACAGAATCCTGGTGGGAGAGACTCCTTCGGGCCGATGATGACACTGTGAGGCGCAGACTCAAGACGGGTTGACCAAAGGTCTAACCTACGGTTGCGGGGGCTCTGGTTGAGGGACACGGTAGAGTGAAGAAAAATATGCCTGGATCTCAAGCGCTTTGTCGTTGGCAAGGCATTGAAGAGAGGGTGGAGTGGATCATTTTCTTGTTTAAATTTCTCCTTTTGAGAGAGTGCAGACCTCCTGATGTGAGGAGGGGCGATGCCACTCAGGATGTAGAGATCGTCTACCTTGGTTGGTTTAAGGCAGCCTGTTATGGCCCTACATGCGCTATTAAGTGATGCGTCTTTCTTTGAAGCATGGGCTGACCTGCCCATACAGGACATGCATATTTTGCAGCTGAGTAGCAGAGGGCAAGGGCTGTTGTGCGGATGGTGCTTGCATCAGTGCCCCATTTCGAGTTAGCTAGCTTCTTCAGGATGCTGTTCCTTGCGCTGACCTTCTTCTTTGTTTTCAAGATGAGATTCTTGTAGGTGAGGGAGCGATCTAGCGTGACCCCAAGGTAGACTGGGTTGGAAGTGTGCTCTATAGCCTCACCATACCACTTGACCTTAAGTTGACGGTTGGCCTCTCTATTTTTCAGATGGAAAGCGCTGATCTGCGTCTTGGAGGGATTCGCACGAAGGTGGGTGGATTCGTAGTATGGGACCAGACCATTAAGAGCTGATGAAAGTGTAGCTTCAATTTCCTCTAAAGAGTCACACTGTGAGGCGATACAGAGGTCATCTGCATATATGAAGCTCCTAGTTTCTGGATGTACTGGTTGATCATTAGTGTAGATGTTGAAAAGGAGAGGGGCAAGGACACTCCCTTGAGGTAGGCCATTCTTCTGGGTGCGCCATCTACTGTGGCTCCCATTGAGATCTACGAAGAAACGCCTGTTGGATAGCATTGCTTGGATGAGCTCTGTGAACTTCAGGTCTTTAGTCAGATCAAAAAGCTTCTTGGCTAGAATCCGATGGTTGCTCATATAGAAGATCATCTAGCCCAGCTGCCTTGTTGTTCTTCATGGCTTTGATAGCACTGCATAGCTCTAACAAGTTAAAGGGGTCGGTGAAACCATGGCGCTCTTGGGTACAGGAGGCTGCCGTAGTGGGAAGCTTAGCTCTCTTTGGGTGGTGATCAGGGTTACCCTTGCTGTTCTCTAAGAGCTGGTGGGCCACTTGGTTTGCAGTCACCTCTGTTCTTGGTTTAGGTTTGGTATAGTCGTTACCAAGGACGCGAATGGTCTTCCATGCTTTTCTGCTGCTGTGAGTCATGTCGGTGGATTCAATGAATTCCTGCCATTTCCTCCTTCTGCATTCAGCTATGGTCATAGTAAGCTTGTCTCCAGCTTCTATGGTATCATCGCAGAAGGGGTTTGTCTGGAATTTATCTATATAATCTAGATATTACAAGGCCTTCGAGTCATCTGTGAGGCCTTGGATGAAGTTGGTACGGCAGCCACGGGGGATGTGTCGTCTCGAGGATTCTTTTACCAACTTGATGAAGGAGTCATAGTTGCTGGGAGTTGCAGGTAGATCCTTGATGGAGGAGTCAAGATCTTCGGCAAACTCTTTCCACTTTGCCTTTCTGAGGTTGAAACGACGGCGGAAGGGGACAGGTCTAGGAGTGACAACAGCATTTACCCTAAGCCCAATTGGGCGGTGTCGGGTGTGGGGGATAGGGTCGAAAACCATCTTTTCACACTGGTTGGATATGGGGCTTGAGGCAAAAGCCAAGTCCGGGTTGTAACCTCTTCGCCATCTTGCGCTGTTAAAAGATGAAGGGAGCTTAGCATCATGGATGGCGGACAGTTGATGGGAGTCAGCCCAGGTCTCCACGAGTTCACCATCATCATTGGTGTCTGTGTAGCCCCAAGATGCACTGTGACTGTTGAAGTCACCTATTATGATGTTAATGCCCTTATCAGTGGCTGCGTTGGGGACATCAAAGGGTACTGCTGGTGGTTTTTATACAGAGCTCACATTTATTCCTAGCAAGTTGATGGAGAGGATTTCAACATCATTCGTATCAGACAGGAAGGTGTTATCGACTGTCAGCCCATGACGTACAAAGATGGCACTGCCATATTTTTCATGTGGCCTTTCTAACGTAAGGACCATACCTGGGACGCGAGGGCGAATGGAGGAGGGACCACGATGGGTTTCCTGTAGACAAAGGATATCACAGTGATGATCCTTACAGACATCTGCTAGAAGGTCTTGTTTGATGCCTGTTAAGCCTTCAATGTTAGTCTGCTTTTTTATTTGAAGTGTGATATCATTAATTAAAATCATTAAGAAGAAATTTTGATTGAAACAGAAACAATAGGAACTAACAAACACAACAGAAAAACTTCCACCTAAATATCTTCAATAGTAGAGGTGTAATGAGGGATCAAATTGAAAATGTCACTTGGGGTAATTATGGCCCCCAATGCATAAACAGTGTATAAGCGTTGATTGGGACATTCACTTGTATGATTATGTACATAAATATATGTATTGCTTTGACTGGAAAATTTATACATTTTGGCTGAACCAATTATTGATTAAATCATTGTTGGTGGTTGATAAATGTATTAGGAATACCCAACAACATTTATTCTACATTACCACAATTAATTAGCGTAATATCTTTGAATTCATACTGTCTTTACAATAGGGACCATGAATACCCCAACCCATGGGGTAATTATGGCCCCACAAAGATGTTAACATAATGTTAATTAATATGCAAATGAGCAGTCACAGGTTTATACTTTCCTTTGTATATTATAGGTATATAGACTGAGTGAATTTGTACATAATTAGAATATTATTGGGCTTTTCATTTAATGGTAGTGAAAAGAAATGTGAAAAGGGGGGCCATAATTACCCCAGTCTCCCCTATTCATTTATTCATTCATTCATATATCATTTTACCTCATCGTATGTATGGTATCTTGAATAATCAAACGAGGCAAGATCCTGAGTGCCGACTCGTCGTTCTTCCCTCTCCTTCTCCTGTTCGTTCAGAAGTTTGCCGACATCATCGATCATGACGCTGACCTCCAACTTCTTCACAGCGAAGATATCCATGAAGTTATCACGAAGACGACCAGGGACCATGATGTCAACTGTGCTACCGGCAATGTTCTTGATGTCGGACCAGAAGTCGATCTAAAGGGGTATTAAAGTTAAATAATTTCTTCTAGTCATGAGATTGAAATGTGGAAGACACTGTCTAAAAGTACTTTGGAAAGGTTGATAACAGTTTACCTAAGCATTATTGTGAACTGTGAATGTTTGGAATTACCAAAAACGATAAGAAATTATCATTTTGCTTCAAAAATTTTTGCTTAACCAAGAGTTGGAGCGTTTTTAATTTTTGGAGAGAAGCGTTAATCAATACTGTTGATACTTTAAACAACCATTAAACAACAGGTTATTTAAACTTTTAAACAACAAGAGTATTAAAGTTATAAACAACTACAGGTTAACACGCAGTTGTTTAAGATTTTAAACAACTTGTTTAATTTTTTCTAACAGTGTACGAAGGGTTACTGACTCTCGCGCCAGATGACACTCCCTCTTTCAACATTTTTTTCCGGCTTGAGCATCCTATTCGTTCAGACAACAAAGATAAATGGCAACACATGACAACGTGGAAGGAGGTCCTATGTTTTGTGTTTACTACATTAATGCTCCGGTTCGTAAAATAAAATACGACAATTTTTAAAGCATTTTAGTGATTTAAAACCAAATCATTAGAAGTGGTTTTTATAGAGAGTAGTCATATTTAAAGTAAATGAAAAGTACCTCATCGGCCATGCTGGTTTCCAAGTCTCTGAGCCATTCTCTGTGTTCATTCGTAGACGGTGTCACACGAAGTACCTGATATCTACAGAGAGAGAGAGAGAGAGAGAGAGAGAGCGAGAGAGAGAAAGAGAGAGAGAGAGAGATGAAGAAGAGAAAGAGAGATAGAGAGAGAATACGAAGGGAAAGAGAGAAGAGTGAGAGAGGGGAGGAAAGAGAGGGAAAAGATAGAGATAGTAATGGGGATGGGAGAGAAGGGAAATAGACGAAATAAAAAGACCAAAAAAAAAAGAACCTGACCATAATTTGGCATTTTTGGGTTTGATCGAAGCTTCACCTTATCATTATGTACTGTACAGATTACAAGGACTTGCGGGTGTTTTTTCTTCTTCTTCTTTTCTTTTCAGAACACCAGAGCAAATTTGATAGTTTAATTAATTAGTCTATTGTTGTTGTTGTTGTTTTTGTTTTTTTTTAATTTTTTAAATTTTTTTGAATTTTACCTCTTATGCAATTGAATGCTTATATGACCAACGAATCGATTTACCGGTTCGAAGTTTTCAAATTCTTCTCTTTACGGCTGCAAGGGAGAAGTCCAACAAGATATAAATAAATGTTTAAGATGTCGTCTGATGTTTATCAGTGTTATGCGGCGGTCACAACTCGTCGTAGGCTACGAGGCACGTGCCATCAACGTAGCCTTTGCAAGGAACGTAGCGTTGCAGGTACAATGCACGCACAGGTCCTGGGTAAACTTCTGCGATTCCTGCGTTTCTGTAGAAAGGGTATTGTAAAAAACTTCCTGCACGTCGTACATGCATTGTACCTGCAAGGTACCTCCGCTGCATGAATTTTCTACGAAATCCATCGTAGGGAGTTGCACGTCGAAGGTACGGCGAGTTGTGACCGCCGCATTATAAATAGCACGTCTATCTGTTACCGCCTATCATTACCTATATTAGATTAAACCTGAACATAACTGAAATCTTACACTAGGGATTGATTGGTTTAGCATAAATAACAAAATCAAGAAACAGATTTTGGTCCACAAATGAAGTTCGTCGACGGACTACACTGAAAACCTAAACGGGTATACCGACTAGCTTTAAAGCTAGTCGTAGTGATGCCCAGACTGACTAACTTTAAAGCTAGCAGTCACGACGACTAGTTTCCTTCAACACAATCCGCTTATTACGGACTAGCTTCAAGCTGCGTTCCGTCTCAACGGACTAGCTTGAAAGCTAGTCCGGTCCAAGCTTGTCGGTCACGACGGACTAGTTTTAATGCTAGTCGGTCACGACGGACTAGCTTTAAAGTATCCGTTTTGACCGACTTTGATGGACTAGCATTAAAGTAGTCGTAGTGATGCCCAGACTGACGCGCTTTTGAGCAGACTAGCTTTACAGCTAGTCCGGTGTAGAGTGTCAAACTAGTCAGTCGCCGCTTGTCTGTCGCGATGTCTCTACTTCGTTCTGATCGACTAGCGTTTCACGAAATAGCTTAATATGGCTTCATCAGCTTGTCAGAGACGTCAAATCTAAATATGAGAAACTTTTTAAAGATCGATAATTTTTTTACAAAATTCAAAATTTAAGCCAAAATCTTTATTATGATGATATCAGATGTACAAGAATTAATACAGGAGGCACAATTAGTTAAATCTAATGCATTATCAAATAATGTGATGTATGAGATTTTAATTTGGAAAATCAAATGTGAATATAATTACCACTGAAGCCCGGCCAAAAGATGCTAATCCATAACGCCTAATAATAGACAATTTTGAATATCTTACTTATATGCATTCTTCCAGAGCGGCGATTTGATTAGTCACGACTGGAGGAGGGGGGGGGGGGACTTAAACTAGCATATATTACATTTATTCAACATACATTTTGACCTCTTATTAGCTGAATCCTAGATCAATCTTTAAAATAAGAAATCCATAGTGAGCAGCTCAGAATATATTCGAAGGAGTGATAACGGTCCCACGTGCACCCCGGGTTCCCCGCCATATGGCTTGGCATCACATTGTCGTTGTTCTGTTTTGTATAGCACTGACTACTGTATTATTGTTTTCTACGCATATCTATTTGTAGAGCCCACCTCAGACTGAGACTCACCGCACCCATCTCGACCTCTAAATCCTATATTACTGTTCTTTCAGATAAAATCTAAAAAAGAATAGTGAGCAACAGTATATTCTACTTAGAATTAAGATTGATTAATTGATTTAGATGTTGCTAATTTCGTTGTCAAGTGACACACAACGCCAATTTATGATTTAATTTGCGGCAAGACGATTTTTTGCTTGTGCTTATAGTATTTAATAATATCATGTGAATCGATATCTATGAAATTGAGAATAAGGATCAAAAAATCACAATTCCTGAAGGAGTCCATTATCAAAGATCTGCAGTTTGACGGGGTTATCGGTCTGCTTCCTTACAGTTTGCTCATTAAATATTCACTCTACAGTAAAATAAATAATAGATGACTTTCCTTTCGCAATGGCCATGTTATCTCACTCAATGCTATTCCACGTCTTGTATGGGACGGGACCAATGTACAACCGGGGAAATTAGTACAGAGGCTCCTTCTTAGCAGAGAACACGCATAAACTTAAATCGTTGGTTTAGAGAATCGCATGTCTAATAGTCGCTACCTACCGATGCTGTATGAATGGTTATCAGATTGTAACGTCAGATGTGAGAACTTTACAGTCGAGAAAAACCGTTTTTTGCACTAAAAAGTATATTTCATATTACCGAGTGTGTACATCTTTTTTCGTGGACAAATATGTGCGGGATGAGCGTTATCGCGCTGTCATTATACTTGTTTATTTAGAATTATGTTCTTAGGCCTATTTTGCTTAAGTCTAAAACGATACGAGCTCAGATAGAAAAAATATCTCTCAAATGTGGTCACCTCTGCAGGCCAATTGTACAAGCGTTACAATTTGGCCCATGTTCTGTTAAAGTAATCTCAGTAGAACTAGTTATCAGATTTCCGACTGAATCATCCCAAGCTTAAATAACCAATCAGGGGCCGGGAGCGGTTTTGGAGTGGAGGGCTGATCGGAGTGCAAGGGAGTGGGGGGTGAACAGACTTAAAAAAAAAAATCACAAATGTATGGTCATTTTCCGTTTTTGTACCGTTCGCTGACGAAGCTTCCCAGCTCCGGCCGCAAATTACATCAGAAACATTACAATTGTCCGAATTTGTATTCTGCATGTCAACATATTAAAACAGAATCGAAACAGACCATGGAGCTAGCTGATTAGACACAATTTTCAGAGGGCATGTATGCCTACAAAAATATTTATGAAGGACGTGAACATTAGTTTCTTAATGCCAAAATTAAATAGGAGTAGACTTAGAAAATGAAGAAAACAGCAAAAGGATATCAGCCTCTCAATGAAGGGTGCTTTTTCATCGTGGCAGACGTTTCCGCGAATAAAGAATTTCGTCTCCGCGACGGATAATAGTTTAGAGTCTCCAACGTCTCCGCGACAATTTATGAAAAAAAAACCGTCTCCGACAATTCAGGAACGTTCTCGGAGGACTGTCTTTAATACTAATTTATCGCGTCGCGGAGACAAGATTTCTATTCTGTCGCGGAGACGTCTCCGCGAAGTGAGATAGCACCCTTAGCTCAAGCATCATAACTTCAGAACTTCGAATGTATTTTCAATTATAATGCTTTACAAAAACTAAAGGTAACAACATCTATAACCTCAGACATGAAAATTAGGGTGGTATCTCACTTCGCGGAGACGTCTCCGCGACAGAATAGAAATTTCGTCTCCGCGACGGATAAATAATATTAGAGACGTATCCGAGACGTCTCGGAGACGTCTCCTAAATCTCGGAGACGGATTTTTTTCATAAATTGTGGCGGAGACGTCTCGGAGACGTCTCCGCGATATTGGAGACGTTTTTAATACATTCTGTCCGTCGCGAAAACAAAATTTTCTATTCTATCGTGGAGACGTCTCCGCAAAGTGAGATACCAGAGCCTCAAGTTTTCATTCTTGTTGTTGTTGTTGTTGCTTTTTTTTATAATTTATATCACTTTACTGGGAAAGAAAAAAGTAAAAAATATGAAGAGAGTGACCATTACGTTCTTTTAATGCCAAGATTGTAAATATGAGTAGACTTGGATATAAAGAAAAATAGCAAAGAAAAGCCTCGTTGATAAGCTCAAGTATCAGAACTTTATAACTTTGAATGTATTGTCGATTATTATGCTTTACAAAAACAAAAGGTAACCATATCTATAATCTCAGACATGAAAATTCAATAAATTTGAACATATCTGTCTAATACGTTTTGTTAGAAATGCAATGAAATATTGATATTTTCCGAAAAAAGTGCCTTTAGTTTATTTATCATTTGTTTCATTGTAATCAGAGCCTCAAGTTTGTTATTCTTGTTTTTTTTATAATTTATATCACTTACTAGAGAACTTCAGAACTTCAGAACTTTGAATGTATAATCAATTATACTTTCTTTTTTTACAAGGACAAAAGGTAACCTTATCTATGAGCTCAAACATGAGGAATAAATAACTGTGAACATATGATTTTATTTAATTCTATTTTATTTTATTCGTCGAGTGTTCATGGTATAACACATAAAAGAAACACTGACAGGATAGCCCATGAAAACCGAAAAGGCTTATTACAATGGGTCCTATAAAAAGAGAAAAGAATGATGGACACCGACCCCCCGCCCTACAATGTTTTTTTGTCTTATTAAGAAGAACGCACATAGTTAAAAGCAGAGAAAAAGAAAGAGGAAGGAGAGAAAGGGAGAGGCGGAGAGAGAGGAGAAGAGAGGGGGGAGGCGCAGATAGAAAGTAAAAAATAAAGAGGAGTGAATGAAGAAAAAGAAAGATAAGAAATGAGAGATAACAAGGAGAGAGATGGTATGGAGATGCAGCCCCTATAAAAGAATTAAATATACGTTTTCAATATGATACCTGAAAATATATGTCTAATAGGTTTGTTAAAAGGGCAAAACATATTGAATTTTGCCAGAAAAAAAAGTGGTCGTAAATGATTTTGAAGATTGATTTACAACAAAAAAGAAAAAAAAAAAAAAAAAAAAATAGCTGTATTTTACTTCTTCTCAGAAATGTATCACTTTATTTTGAAAAGATGGCAAACAGCGTAAAGCTTGACATAAAGTGTTATATCACAGTGGTCATTAAAAGAATATATTGTAGTAAGAAGTAGACAAAGACCAAAATCATCGAATTAATGAAGTTCTTATATATTCTACAGTTAATAATGAGGTGAAGCCACAACAACGCTAAAATATAAATCAACAATAAAAAAAAAAAAAAAAAAAAACTATCATAACTTTTGCCGCCATTTCAATGCATTAAATAACAAGTGGAAAATGTAATATAAAATGAGTCAAGCATTGCATGTTTCATTAAATTAAGTTTATGTGGTTCTGATTGTTTAATCTTGTTCATTGCATACACCTTTTGATAAAGAAAAACACAAATTGTACAATTCATTGTTACAATTGCCCCGCACAGTACTGTTAATTCGTGAACGCAATTGACCTGCTCACGGCCTTGTGACAACTGTAAGCTGGCTCTTTAAATGAGATAAGGTCAATGATTTTTTACTTAATCCCAAAGCTATTCATATGTCAAGCTAAGATATGCATATTTCATTTTTATTATGTTTTAAGCAAGTATTTTAGCTTTAATAAATGAGTAGGTCAAATATGAAAAAACTTTTACATGATTGTTGCCAGGTCTCCGCCTATTTCCGCTGTGTTTACCGGGCATTCACCAGTAATCTATAAGAATAGACCAGATTCTTGGTTCTATCATAACGAGGTATTCAATTAGCCTGTAATATAAGAATGCGAACAATAGCTTGAATCCTCTCGAATTGCATTCTTGTCGTGATTGATGTTATGTATCGTAAGCTTTAATGATTTCAGGGTCAAACAACCTTTGTTTGAGAATAATGTATTCACTTGATTATGTTCGGAAACATGCCGCTCTAAATTACAATGAGATAATAATTGACATTGCATCTGTGCGTATTTCAAAACTAGTCAGTCATTTCAATTTGATAGCGACATTGCAGCTATGTGATTCAAATCCTAGTCGCGTCATTCTAATAATGGGTAAACTGAGGCTACCATTCCAATTTTATTGAGTCGTCCGTCGCATCGACGGACTAAATCAAGGTGTGACGGACTAGCTTTAAAGCTCGTCCCGAACAAACGTCATAGTTGAATATTTGATTCAGTTGTAAGCTAGTCCGTCTCGACGGACTAACATGACACACTAGCTTTAAAACTAGTCCATCTTGACTGACTAGCTTTAAAGCTCGTCCGTCCACTGACGGACGAGGTTAGGTTTTCAGTGTACATCAATTAATTTCGGTTTGTCTGTTTTGCTTCAACTCGGACTGTGAAACTATTACTATTATGTTCTGTTAACACACACACACACACACACACACACACACGCACACACAGAGGAGTAAAATCCCACCTTTACAAGAAGGGAAAGAAGGACAACAATTTCTCATGTGAAATATCGAAAGAGTGGTTACAGCACTCAAGAAAAAGTTTAACGTCGCCAATCAAACCTTGAAGCGAGTGGAAATATATTAAGTCTGTGTAATTAAATGATGATACAACGAGATCGTTTTGTTTAATAATGGTTTACAAAATACATGTATCTACAATCAATTTGACATTTCGAGCAATTGATTTCGTCCGAAATTCGGTCGCGATTAAAAATCAGTTTTCAAATTCATTTTTGAGCGCGTGGTATAGAAAAACTCGCCAACCAAATTGCAAACTTGCGCCAACCAATTTGATATTATGAGCAATTGTATTCGTCAATCGTTATTTAAATCTGTCAATTCGTTCAAATTCTGTCTTTCTTAAATTGGCTGCACGAATTTTGAATTTCACACTCATGAACGAATATGATTACCTATAGTATTGGCCTCACAAAAACGAAATTACAAAAAAAAAATCGCTTGCTGTTTCTAAAGATTGAATGACCATTAGCTCCGCTTTGACAGGAATCGTTTATGAATGAACATTAACGAATTTGATTGACGGGGAAACCTGTAAAAAAAAATTATAAACGAACGGACAAAACACAATGCAATTGCTGCTTAAAAGTTGCAAACATTATCATTACAGGCAATAAACTTTGCTGAATGAAAGCAACATTTGCTTACCCAGTGTAGTCCCTGGCCAAGACGGCCGAGATGACGCAAGCGAGAACAACGAAAATGCCCCTCATGTTACCAATCTCAAATCCTCAAATGAAGGAGAAAAACTCAAACATCTTGGAACATTTTGGAACTTCTCCCAGACTTTCGTAATTTGATGGGAAAAAAGACGGCTGCTGTAAATATTACGTGGCATTTGGTTCCTAGCCCGAGATATAGCCCGAGCATATTTACTTAAAATTTTAAGATAAAGCAACACCAATTAATCATTATTTTGCCATTTAGAGATGATTAGATTGAAATTACTGGTGCACAGTGTGGTCAAGATACCTTTAACTTACCCTATTCACATTTAACAGTGCTTCAACAGCGGAGCAGCTTCATTGATGTGATCCTCATTGTATATGCTCCGTCCCATTTATTATAAATATCATCAGCGGAGTAATGGTGTCTCACTTCGCGGAGACGTCTCCGGTACTTTCCACCAGCAGCATTTTGCCTGCTGACGGCTTCCTTTCCCTGAAAAGTGAGCAAGCGCACCACTGGAAGGCGCCGCCAAAATCTTAGCTCCACACGAAAAACTTCAGGGTGACCGAGCGGTGCCCCGACAGTGTCCAGGCGACCACCGATCCGTGACTTATTGTAAAAAAAAAAAGAATAACCCCCCCCCCTCCCCCCCCCCAAAAAAAAAGGGGGGAAGAAAAAAGGCGCCTCCTGAATCGCCTAGCATGCGCCTTTCGGTTGTTGTGACTAGACTATATCTTTAATATCGCATCGTCAAACTATCGTAATATCAGAAGTCTTGTCCTGGACATCTCATCAGCCAGAGTTATCACGGTATAGCCGTTCCGATGCAGCACCGGTTGCGAATTAAAAAACCACTGTGAATAGGGTAAGAGACAGTCACACTGACTGCGAGACCGGCTCATATAAACGGACAAGAGATATCAACCGAACAACCGCGAATGGCAAATGACGGTCTATTTGGAATCGGAACGATAGTTATTAAAATATGTCTGACAGGGGAATTACACTGCCTTTATACTGTCGCGTGGGTATGTTGGGAATTTGCCACCACGCGTGCTAAATATTTAACTAAAGCAAACATTCTAATCAACCATGTTGATAAACAGGCTTAAGCCTTATCATCATATTGTAATTATGCAATGATTTATATTTAAAACGTTTAGCAAGGGTGAGGTCTTTAATTATATAAATGTTGTTGATGATGATGAACGCCTATTAATATTGGCAGGTGATCATCAAACAAAAAAAACAAAATGTAGTCCAGTAATGCATTCTCGCCAATTTATTAGATTTTTCAGTCTCAAATTTTCGATGTTAGTACCTCCATCTTCTTCAGGAGAGATATTTATATGTATATATACATACAGCAGCCAATGGGCAATTTAAAATTTTAAATATATACATGTATATAGTACATTGCAATAAATGAAATAATGTAAAATAAAGTTCATATAATTAAATCAACTGATCTATTCTTTCTTTACCATCGTATTTCTGATCTCTCTCGATCTCTCTCTCTCTCTCTCTCTCTCTCGCTCTCACTCACACACACACACACACACACACACACACACACACACACACACACACACACACACGCACACACACATACACACACTCACTCACTCCACCTCGCACTTTCTACTAGTATCTTTCTATAACTAAATCCTTTTCGACTGTATAATTTTGTTGGGTATGGGTGTTAAACTAATTTTGTTGATGAGATTAGAAAGTTGATCAGGCCTTCGCTTCTAGTGATAGAAAAAGAAGAAGAAGAAGAAGAAGACGTAAATACATGTACATAGTTTAACCGTATAACCTGTGGTTTTAAAACTGAGAAACATTAAATTCTGACGGCAAAATGGCCCTCATAAAGACTGATGCGTTTGAATCTAGATAAAAACATTTTTTGAACGAATTGGCACCGTTTGGCAAAGTAAAATAATGTTATGTAATCTTTAACAGTGTATCATTACACCACAGGTTGTTCAAGATAAAACGGAACTCGAATGATCAGTCGTTTTCTCTGTGAATGTCAGCATATAGAGAAATATTAAATGTACAATTTTAAAGTTTAATCTTTCTTCTTTTCAGTGACACCTGATACAATTCGAAAGAACCACGTATTCTTAAACAATAAATGTTGACAAAATATCATGTGCGTTTACTGATGATGTCGAATAAATTCAAATTTCAATTTCAGTATTTTTTAAAAATTAAATTGTAAATATCAATTATGATTAGTAGTCAATTCACTCTGATGGTTAGAAATAGTGTTTACCTATCAACTCTTTCAAATAATAGAAGTCCAAATAATAAGGTAACTTCTTTCTGCTTGTGTCGTCGAAACCATATATGGGCAATTCCATCTTTACGGACGTTACATTGAGAGGCGACTTCAGATAATCAATCGATAAACAAATGTATTTGCATTTGGAATTACAGTTTATTACTTTGCACGTTTATAGAAAACATATAAGAGTTCAACATTCTAAAATTTCATTGCTTAAGCTTCATTGGTTTAATTAACCACGATTGTTGGAAGCGAGCGTTACGGACGTTACATAAAAAGGACATCGTGTTTTTGAAATTGAACAAAATGGTAAAATTCTGTGAAGTTACATAGGGGAAACCGGGTATAGAAGTTACACGGGTCAGTTGTTACAGTTCTCAGTGTGCTAAGATGGAACAAGAGAGGATGTGCTAACTGGCATCTATATAAGCCTACACATAGCTGTTGATGAACTGCCGGTCGTGAGGTTTCCGTGTTTTATTAAAAAGTAAATCACAAAAACCATTTTAACAGTTCAAAGTAATTTTTTGACAAAAATTGAATTTGTTAATGCTCTTACAAACTGAAAGGCACACGATGATAGTCTAGGTATTGTAATATGTACATGTATGTCACTAATATACCCCCTACCATGCCCTGTAATTCTGCCCTAATGACTGTGCTACAGTTGATTTCTGTGTGTTTAAAATCACCCATGGGGTTAGGTTGTTACAACAACCTACACCATGTTTGATGTAACAACTTACCCCAATACAATCTACATATGTATTAAAATTAACATTATTGTCTCAATTTTCAGGTGTTTTAATACTTTTTTATTTTTCTTATTATTACTTCTTGTCTATTCTAGAGCTCTACTTGATTCTACTGTTAACGATGTCAAGAAAATGAAAGTTGAAATTAAGATTGGTACTAAGAGATCATACACATATGTTCCAATTACCCGTATGTTTACATAATTGTAACAATTGGACCCGTATGGTGTAACAAACTACCCCGTATATGGGATAGCGTTGTTACAAAAAAATGGTCTTCACTAATTAGCTGTAGTTTAATAGTGTTTTACATGTTTTCAAGTTTTATTATGCCCTCAGGTTTTAGCCAACATAATAGGCTAAACTAACAGCCCAATATGGAGTGCGTGAGTTCTTCATTAGAATTATCTGCGCCACAAAACTGTGAATTTGTAACGTTCCATACCCGGTCTCCCCTACTTCAAAGTTTCTTTGCCCCTAATTTGCAAATAGGTTCTTACTTCATTATATGCGTTCACAAACAAAAAGTTCTTAAAAAGTACTTGGTATTGTTAATTTGGGCTAATTAAGTTTTACGGACGTTTACATTTTAATTTTACCTTTTTAATCTGTTGAATTTGTGGTGGTTTTTGGTTATTTCACCCCCTTTGTCATGAATTAAATGTCATATTGACCTTTAGGACAGAAATATATCCACCCTTCTCACATTTAGTGAAAGTTTCAAGAAAAAATATCTAAAGAATTCTTGTGTAATTGAATTTTAGTGATTTTTTTTCATGTAGTTCCCACACATTGAATCTCTCTCGGGGTTCAGTATTCTCAAGGAAATGAACGAAATTGAAAAATATTTTTATTGATTTGAATAATTATTATGATCCATTAACACATGCCATTGATTTAAGTGATATAGAGATAGAAATAAGTCAGAGAGACATTTTTTTAATTTTGACAAATGGTCCTCGTCTAGCGTGGGAATTGTTATAGACAAAATGCCTCGCGTATATTTTTTGAAGATCTAGGTACTGCCACACGAATTACATTAGTTCGTGAATTTTAGCTCGTTGCCCCCCCCCCCCCCCACCTCCCCTCAGGCGCGTAACCAACACGTATTGCGTGTTCTCCGGAAAGAGGTATATTTTAGGGGATTCAGTCGGGAAAAAACCCTGAATAAAATTTTTAGCATTGTTAGATACGTGTATGGTTGACCCCTGAGTGTGTGTGTGTGTGTGGGGGGGGCGCGCGCGCGCGGGGGGGCTCGTGTACATTTATTTCCTAATATCATGCTCTCTGCACTAAATAGTTAACTGATATAGTCCAAGTATCACACTAACATGTTGTCCCTTTTGAGTAGGGAGTTATTAATGAAGTTGAATTATGTGGACGTGCAGCCTGACGTTTACATAATGGTGACATTTTCACGTATATTTCACATGAGTCTTTAATTAGGAACGAAAGTGTTGCTCATGCGGCGGTCACAACAAGTCGTACGTGGAACATGCAATTCCCTATACGGCGAGTTTCGTAGAAAAATTCTACGTCGCATGTACCTGCATGCACGTTGCAGGTGCGACACGCAGAAAGATTTTGAAATACCTTTACTACAGAAACGCAGGAATCGCAGAAATTGACCCACGACGGCTACAAGCAACATGCATGCAACGCAGACTACTTTGCATACACGTGCCATGACGCATAAGGAGGTGCTTGAGATAAAGTTCGTATTTCATGAAATATTAACCGAACTGATTTCAACTGAATCAGTTCGCGTGACATTGCGTTATTGAAATAATCATGTCACCGGGAAGATTGAACATGTTGAAGGACCTTCATGATAGTTCAAAACACTTTCAGCCTATTAACAGGACAAATTAAACTGCAAAGCTAGTAATGATACTTAGTGGCGTAATTGGTTAAATAATAAATATTTCGAGGTTGCGACTGAAGGGACTTAAATACAAGGAAAAATAATTGTGTACGTATACACCAAAAAAGACAACATCAAATTTTGAAGCAGAAAATTGAATGCAACCCCCCCCCCCTCCAGCACTTATACGCCATATGTGATACGCCATATGTGACGGACGAGGTTAGGTTTTCAGTGTATTCTGGGATGCGTTTAATGTTAGGTTTAGAGAAAGGGCACGTTGGGATCGCATCACTTGAAGATTCATTGACATAGCTAGATACGCTGAATAGGATGAGAGATGTAAGATGCTCATGTGAAGTTGAGAGGGGAGAGGGAGGATAGTTAGCTTGAACTGTGTATTGAATACACTGAAAACCTAAACGGGTAGACCGACTAGCTTTAAAGCTAGTCGTAGTGATGCCCAGACTGACTAGCTTTAAAGCTAGTCGGTCACGACGGACTAGTTTTCCTTCAAAACCACCCGGTTATTACGGACTAGCTTTAAAACTCGTTCGTCTCTACGGACTAGCTTGAAAGCTAGTCCGTCAAGTTAGTCCGTCAAGACGGACTAGTTTTTATGCTCGTCGGTCACAACGGACCAATTTTAAAGCTCGTCCGTCGTGACCGACTAGTTTGACGGACTAGCCTAAAAGCTAGTCGTAGTGATGCCCAGACTGACGAGCTTTTGAGCAGGACTTGCTTTACAGCTAGTCGGTCATGGTGTAAAAGCTAGTCCGTCGCGCTTTTCTGCCGCGATGTTCTTGCTGCTGTCTTGACAGACTAGCATGACGAATGGAGAACAATATTTGGAATCTATACCGGTACTCGTGAATTGCATACTTGTCATGATAGATGTTATGTCTCGTAAGCTTTCAGATTGTCAAGCGAAAACAACCTTTGTTTCAGAATGTATCAACTTGATTATGCTCGGAAACAGAATAAATAGAGAAGGTACATTGAAACGACATTGCAACTGTTTGTATCAAAAGCTAGTCAGTCATTCTAATGGGTAAACTGGGTCCTCCAGCTACTTTTATCGACCTAGTCGGTCGCATCGACAGACTAGCATCAAGCTTGATGGACGAGCTTTAAAGCTCGTCTGTCAAGTTGAGAGATGTAGATGCTAGTCCGTCTTGACGGACTAACATGGCAGACTAGCTTTAAAACTAGTCCGTCTTGACCGACTAGCTTTAAAGCTAGTCGGTCCATTGACGGACGAGGTTAGGTTTTCAGTGTAGAGATGTGTATTATTTACAACTTTAATCTAAATCCCTTTTCAGTGCTTCGTTCTTCCGTTTACTTAATAGAGAATCTTATGAACTTCTTGTAAGAAAGTAAAATGACATTATTTAAAACGAACTTACACGTTTCTATTTATTATAGACACAATTTCAAAAACTTATGTTCCAAGAGGAATAAAGATAGCAGGGAATAATTGAGTTGTAATAACATTTTTGTAAAAAAAACTAAAGCCTATATTAGTAACCTATATACAGGATGATGAATTCTACACTGTTAGAAAAAATTAAACAAGTTGTTTAAAATCTTAAACAACTGCGTGTTAACCGGTGAATCGCACAGCGTTGTTTAAAAATTAAACAACCTGTTGTTGCTTAACAGTTAAACAACCTGTTGTTTAATGGTTGTTTAAAATATCAACAGTATTGTATAACGCTCCGCTCCAAAAATAAAAACGCTCTAACTTTTATTTTGGTTAACGCGGCCGGGTTTCGAACTCACGACCTTTTGATTATGCGGCAGACGCTCTATCCACTGAGCCAACACATGTATATACACTTTTTTAATGTGTGAGGCATAAGTCCTTCGCCATGTTTAAAATGTTGCGCCTATTTACCTTGCATGTAACGAGTGATGCCATTCGCTCATGACTATCACGTGACATTTGCCTCGGCCTTTTAAAACAAAAACCTGTTTAATAATCTCTAAACAGGTCTTGTTTAAAGCTATAAAACTTCGCTTTTCCGGTTTTAAACAACAATGTTTGAATATTAAACAAGAATGTTTAACTTTTAAACCATATTTCTTTTAAACAGCGAAATATTTAAACCGCTTTCTAACAGTGTAGATCGATTAAATATTTAATAATCGAACTTTTCGACTAAAAGTTTACTTAATTATTCCATTAATTCAGAATAGTAGTTGGAATTGTGGATTAAAGAAATCTGTACTCTCTGAAATAGCCAAATGTTAATAATATTACGTGAGAAAGAACAAACTAGTTGTATTGACTTTTCATTGGTTTCTGGATGTTCTTGGTTGAAATTGAGAATAAGTAACTTTATTATGTCATTAACACTTCCCTTCGTGAATATATCAGAGAGCATTAGCTTAATGTCATAGCTTTCTCACTATACAACATTTATTATTTCATTAATTTGTCAAGTTTCCCCTCTAAATGTTTAGTGTTGTTACGTCAGAGAGCGGGGATTATCACATAGCTGCTCGCAATAATAACAAGTCATTTATTTAATTAAATTTATGCGTTGTATTTGTAATTGTTGGTAGTTCCTAAAAGGTTGGACGTACATGTACGTCGTACGAAATGCACAATATATTGTGAAAGCTTTATGCGTCACAAAACCAGAAAGTGCATTAGCTAATACTTAACTTAATTATGTGACATTAAGAAATTGAAAGGATTACAGAAATTAAATCAAAAGAACATAAACTGTTCCTACAGGAACCATCCGACAGGAAATCTCTAAATATCCCAACTCCCTCCTTGCCCTTCGATGCCTTAGGAAGAAATATATTAGGTAGATGTCTTAAAGATACTCTCCCAAGTCGATCGCGCCCGCCCCCCCCAGTAAAATTTTTAGGTCTTGTTCTAAAATTTTGCTTGGGCTATAAGAAACATGGAACAAGAAAACTCAGAAGAACATAGTTTGTAGATGATTGTTTATAAGTAGACATTGTTGGTAAAAAAAAATTACATAATACGAAAAGGGGAGAAAAGGAAGACAAAAAGAGGAAAGTTTTGGTTGGGGAGAATGGTATGAAAGAATGCAGCTGAGATGGTCTAACCTCATTAGCCTTGTGGCCCTGTCGAGTAACAGAGTGAGAATGATGACCATGACAAACATGCTATAAATCTAAACTAAACACATTTCTACACCATGCAAATTACTTATTTTACGATCCAACTCAGTGACAAGCACCACGAACCTAAAGAAATTGCGGTCAGTTTAAAGATTTTAAAGATTATTTTAAGCAAAAATAAGTATACATTATAAAAAGATTATCTAAATCAACATTTTTCTGTATTCATAAGCGCTATACTCCCAGATTAAAAAAAAAGAGTTCCTGAGATCATGGACCAGAGGTTATAGGTCCATGCTGCACGGAAAACCTAACCTCGTCCGTCAATGGACGGACTAGCTTTAAAGCTAGTCGGTCAAGACGGACTAGTTTTAAAGCTATTCCGTCATGTTAGTCCGTCGAGACGGACTAGCATACAACTGAATCTATATCTCTCAACTTGACGGACGAGCTTTAAATCTAGTCCGTCAAGTTTGATCCTCGTCTGTCGGCTCGACAGACGAGGTCAATAAAAGTAGGTAGGCAGACTCAGTTTACCCATTAGAATGACTGACTAGCTTTTGATACACATAGTTTCAATGCACCTTCTCTATTTATTCCGAGCATAATCAAGTGGATACATTTTCAAACAAAGGTTGGTTTGGCTTGACAATCTGAAAGCTTACGAGACTTAACATCAATCATGACAAGTATGCAATTCACGAATACTACATAGGATCCAAATATATTGTTGTCTATTCTTGAATTACAGGCTAATTGAATACCTCGTTACTATAGAACCCAAGAACCCGGTCTATTCTTACAGATTGCTGGTGAATGCCCGGCTTAGCAACAGCAGTGAATAGAAGGTGGATACAATAGATTTAATAACAGGCGCATTGCGAAAAGGACATCACTATTATTGCATTATTATCTGTATGTGAATTCCATTTAATGAGCAAACTTTACAGACGCAGACGTAGACTCGATATACCCCATATAGCTTAAAGGGCCTGTCCCACAGGCCTGTCCCACAGGCGGCGATCGTTGTGGCGACAACCTGATAATATTATAAGGAGTTCGTATTTAAAAAGGTTATTATAAACCTACATACGACTCCATCTGAGCTAGGCTACAACAACAACTTGCTACCACACTCACAACAGCAAGATCGCCAGTTGTCGCAACAACGATCGCCACCAGTGGGACAGCCCCTTTAGATTTTGATTTATTATGGCGATCTCCTTCGTGTTACATGACTGTATGAGTACTTTTGAATTTCTTATGTTTGAGTTCACAGATATTTTTTCACATAGATTTATGCTATAATCACCAACGCGAAAAATTATGTCTTGCCAAATCAATTTATACATAATAACAATCACATTAAATTATAAAAATTGAATTTTAATTCTAATAATATAGGATTTCCCAGTCAGATTCAGAAGTTCGTCACTCCATTTGATAGTCGGTTCATTCAAGTTAGGACGATTTAGCTTTCAGTCGAATTTCCGGAGATCAGATTCCCTTTTCCAGCAATCACTTGCATGTTTCATTTGTTCAAATTTCGATTATAAGTGCACTATATACACTGCCCTTGGGTACACCTGATGATGCCACCTATGTTTTGGATCATTTTCAGGCAATTCAGGTTCAGTATTTCAGTTCAAATGATGTTAAAGTTTCAGAAGTGTACCTTGATTGATCTCAAGATATCCAAGATGATGCTACAGGCCTTTTAAACGCAGTTTAGAGTGTGGTAGAACAATTTAGGGAAAAGGTGCTTTCAGTACACAAATTTAAAATAATTGATTTTTTTTTTTGTATTTTCAAACTTTCCTAATTACACGTCAAAGCAATGGTTCCTTACTTAATAATTCTTTATATAAAGAATCAATTATGATTATTCTTACTGGGGGATGGGTCTCGCCCAATTTAACCAAACATAAAACATCCATGACTGCTGCGCACCGCTGCCAACCCCAAAAATGCCTTTTGGTGACTTTTTCCTTTAAAGATAGTGCAACTATTGTGCACTCCGTTTTGTTAGGTGATACAACAATACATTATTGCATGTCAGACCTAAAAAGAATGTAAGATAGCATTTTGCTTTCATTTTCGAAACATAAAATAGCCAAAAATATTAAGAAATACATAAAAGGCAAAATAATCGAAGACAAAAGAAAGTAATAAAAGAAAAGAATACATAACAATTCGAAAGAACTTTAAGCTTTTTACCAAAAATGTCGTTGACTATTACACTCAGCAACTTTTGAAAAAGATTTGACTTCATAACAAAATTTTTAGGGCCAAATATGGATAAATGTGTCTTAAAAATACAATTAATTTGCATAAATAACAATAATTAATAATTTGTTGCCTCAAATTACTAACAAAAAATAGTACAGGATTATATTTTACACGTGCCTCAACATCCATTCAAAATTTTACATTGATCGGACCATTATTGGCCGAGATAAGATATTTGTCAATAATTGAAGAAATAAGTGCAAAATCATGTTTTTGCCCTTTTTGCATATTTTGGCTAATTTCTGAAATCCGAGGACACTTTTTTAAATAATTGTGAAGTATATTCGTTGCACAATGTATTTTTAGTACTTTAACAACATTTGGATTGAAATACTGGATATAAAATGCTTTAAAATGATCCAAAACAAAGCTGGCATCAGGTGTACCCAAACTTTTGGAGGGTAGTGTACGTAAAACAGTCATTCAAGTTAGCAGAGACACTGTTATGATTGCGCAATACCGCCATAAGCAGCATTTAAATTCATTCCGAGTTTTCAACTTACAGTAATTTATAGCTGCAGGAAATGTTTTTGTTTTTAATCATATAATTTTTGTTCATCAAATGTTTGCGAATTGCTATTAGCAGCAATTGTGAATAAGTATACCTTATATTTCGGCATGTACTTAATAAGTATGAAATATATTTTCCAGTTATTAATTAGTTAATGAAATGATTTTTTTTTGGGGGGGGGGAGGGGGTAGGCGGACAGGGGGCGCCAAAAGAGGAGAAATAGAAAGAATAAATGAAATAATTGGGGGAAAAAAGAGAGAAAGTGAGAAAAGAGGGGAAAGGGGGAAAGAAAACAAAAAGAAAAACGGGCGTCATAATCTGATAATGGTCGCCCATTCTATGTTAAATTTAGGGGGCGCCAAATCAACTCTAAACTAAGGGGGCGCCAAATTAACCTTAAACTTTGGGGCGACATACTGATCTTAAACTAAGGGGGAGCCACTTCGATCTTAAGTTTAGGGGGCGGGACGCAAAATTGATCTTGAATTTAGGGGCGCCCTATTGATCTTTAACTTAGGGGGCTCCAAATTGACCTGAAACATACAGGATCTCAAAATTGTTGAACGCCACTTTGATCTTAAAGTAGGGGCGCCAAATTGAACTAAATCCCAGAGGCGCCAAAGTGATCTGAAACTTTTGGGGCGCCAAATCGAAATAAAATCTGAAGCTAAGGGGGCACAATGTTGACATAAAACTTAGGGGCGACATATTGGCGTTAATGCGATGTTAGATTCAAGGGGCGCCAAATCGACCTTAAATTTAGGGAGGCAAATCGACCTGAAGCTAAGGGGCGCCATAGTGATCAATTAACCAGAGCTTTAAAAAAAAAAATATCTGTTTCATCACAACAATCAACAGTAAAGAAATATTTAGAATGATCTAAAAGCTCAATAAAAAGGAAACATTATTTTTTAATTTGATTTATTTATTAATTTATTTTTTATTCTAATGGAATAGCTTAGAGCTTCAGAAAAAGAAATCGCTATGTTAAATGTTTAATCTAAAAGAAACCAAGAGATTACAACGATTTGCCAAATTGTATGCCAAGTTAGTTTAACCAATGTCAAAGTTGATTGCCTCAGCGCGGATTTGATTGCGGGAAGGCACGCATTCCAGCCGATTTACTAATTTGATTGCTTTTGAGGGGGATTTTGATTTGAAGGCTTTTAATACCAAAGCGAAGGAACCAAGTTGGAATTTGAATGATGAATTTGACGCTGTAGAAATATTTTGGGAATTTGAATGAACGATTATCGAATGGAGTGACGAACTTACGAAACTGAGTGGGAAATCCTATAAATATAGGCCCCATTTTTCTTTTAGATTACTTGTATCTGAAAGAAAAGAATATTGGATTAGAGCCACGACTTTGAGATTTCTGAAGTGGCTCTCAAGAAGGACAAGCGTAGGCAGAAAATACAAATTAAAGCATATTATTCCTGTTTTATATATCATCATAATATAATAAAATGTTTTTTTGCCTAAATTCTTGTGACAAAATACATGTTTTTGTTAATCGTGTCTT
This sequence comes from Paracentrotus lividus, assembly GCA_940671915.1. NCBI lineage: Eukaryota > Metazoa > Echinodermata > Echinoidea > Camarodonta > Echinidae > Paracentrotus > Paracentrotus lividus. The sequence goes on along the minus strand of CALNVZ010003434.1, from coordinate 42,961,150 downwards.
TAAAATGTCTTCTAATATTTCAGATTTGACGTCTCTGACAAGCTGGTGAAGCTATATTAACCGAGTACGTCATGCTAGTCGATCAAGACGGAAGCAAGAACATCACGGCAGAAAAGCGCGACGGACTAGCTTTTACACCATGACCGACTGCTGTAAAGCTAGTCCTGCTCAAAAGCTCGTCAGTCTGGGCATCACTACGACTAGCTTTTATACTTGTCCGTCAAACTAGTCTGTCATGACCGACTAGCTTTCTGGAAAGCTAGTCCGTCGTGACCGACTAGCATTAAAACTAGTCCGTCTTGACGGACTAACTTGAAGGATTCAAGCTAGTCCGTATAGAGACGGACGGCCTTTAAAGCTTATCCGTAATAACCGGGGTGTGTTGAAGGAAAGCTATAGTCCGTCGTGACCGACTAGCTTTAAAGCTAGTCGGTCTACCCGTTTAGGTTTTCAGTGTGAGATCCAGGATTCGCCTTGTACTAGGATGGGGGCGGTACCCTTACAAAAATGTCGTGTGGTACCACGCAACGGTACCATACAAAATACCACAGGATTTTCCTATGGTTTTTTGGCACAAATACCACACAAAATACCATACAGAAGTACCATACAGCCAAAATACCATATGATTTCCCTATGGTTTTTTGGCACAAATAGCCAACAAAAATACCATACAGAAGTACCATAACAGCCAAAATACCATAGGATTTCTATGGTTTTTGGCACAAATACCATACGGTAGCGACAAAATACCATAGAGATTTTCCCTATGGTTTTTTGGCACAAATACGCACACAAATACCATACAGAAGTACCATACAGCCAAATATCCATAGTGATTTCCTATGGTTTTTTGCACAAATAACCACACAAAATAACCATAACACCAAATACCAATAGGATTTCTATGGTTTTTTGCAACAAATACCACACAAACTACATACAGAAGTACCATATCAGCCAAAATACCATAGGATTCCTAATGGTTTTTTGCCACAAATACCACACAAATACCATACGGCAAAATACCAAGGGTTTCCTATGGTATTACGGCAGCCAATACCAGCAGTTCCTATGTATTCTAGCACAAGTACCACACAAAAAATAGCCATACAGGAGTACATACAGCAAAAATACTAATAGCAATTATCCAAACTAGTACCACACATCAAATACGCACAGCAGTTACCGAGGATTATGACATATCACGCTACGACCGGAGCACCCACACGCGTTAATTCAGGGATACCACACGCCGTCTACCAAGGACTGGCGCTAGACAACCCAAGGTACCATACTCTGGTATATATACCACTAATTTAGCAATATATTTTGGTCACAGTTAGTTATTTTCTATATCTCTTTTTGATAATAATGCAAATTCAAAAACTATCCGCTCTTGATGTTACTCTTTGTGTTAGGAAAATATAATTCCTAAAAGAAAAAATATTAATATGCAGGCATTACTAGTTAATGAAGGTAAGCTTCACAAAAACTGATTTGTGCATACAAAAACATTGTATCAATGAGCTCATTACCAATAGTACCACACGAAGTAACCACAGGAAATACCATCGACCTACCAAACTTCAGGCAGTAAACTGCCATAAATCCATTGACTAATGCCCGTTGGTTTCATTCCTCTGTTGGATGTTTGTCATTCAATCAGTTCGTAAAATTAACCTATTTGGTCTAATTAATTCCCATTTCGTCTAATCAAGTCAACCCTGGTCAAAACACGCACTTAGTCATTGCCTGTAAGAAACTGTCCTTAGAAAAAAAAATCCTGTGACAACACTACACAACGGTAGGTATTGGCGGCGTTCCCGGGTGGACAAGGACGAATCGAGTACCCCCCCCCCCCATCAGATTTTTGTTTTTTCTGGGGATCGTCCACCTCGATTTTTAAAGCTTAACAAAATATATGTACATATAATAGACGAAGAGGCAACAGTGTGCGTAAAACATTTTGTAAATGAACCAAGTTCAGGTCAAATAAAAAGCAAAATTTTCGGCTCGTCTCGCTTACAAACCAAAACACCAGGCAATAATTAAACTAATAACTTTCTTTCAGGTCGCCTATATTCATTTATTCTCTTATTTGTACAAGCTTTTATTTGTAACTTTGGCATAGATGTTGTAGGTAAGGTCATTCTATGTGAATTTGGATATTGTCTCTTTGGGGTGCTTTATTTATTCCGATCTAGTGTATAATTAATTCCTCTCCAATTGGGCGTCATCAGGGGGAACGTGTCCCCTTGATTTTCAAAGCTTTACTTTTTGTTTTTATTTTCTAAATATTTGGATAAATTTTTTATTTGCCCACTTGTCCAATGTGATGGAATAAACTTTTAAATTTCTTTAAAATTCTTTGTTTTCAAGGTCCGTATCGTTATAAAAAGTGAACCAATAAATTCAGAAGGGATTAACAAAACAATATATATTATATAATATATATATATATATATGTATTGTAAACGTTGATTAATGAAGATTTTCACATCGCTCTTCGGAATTGTTTCTTCTAGTAGTGACTTAATCAGCTAGTGAATACAAATGATTAAATGTTTATTATAGAGCAAAATTTTTAGCTCGCGCTTCGCGCTCACAAACAATAACATACAATTGATTAACGATTTAACTATGTCTTCAGGTCGTATTTTTTGTGGAATATGTTTTATTTGTTCCAACATTATATTCCTTAAATTGTCATTAGTTTTTCTGTAAAAACATAAAATAATTACGTGAAATAGATCATTCTATTTTGAATTTTGGGTATAGCAAATATTTAGGAAGGCCTTATTCCGTTCGAGTCTATAATAAGGCCCATTCCGGGGTCTCCGTTCTCCCCAACCCCTGAACCGTCATCACATGAAACGCAGCCCTGAATGGTAGGGGGAACCGGGACAATAATTGTACAACGGGGGCATTGTAAACAGAGGCTCCAATACATGTGGTTTTGTGCCATACATGGTGGTATTTGTGCCAAAAACATCACAGCAATACATACATATGGTATATGTGTAAAAAAAAAAAAAAATCAGCAATACAAATACATATGGCATTTGTGCCAAAAAAACCATACAGCAATACCAATACATATGTATTTGTGGCGCAAAAAAACATACAGCAATACCATACATATGGTATTAGTGGCCAAAAAGCCGTATAGAAATACCATACAAATGGTATTTGTGCCAAAAACCATACGGAATACCATACATATGGTATTTGTGCCAAAAAAACCATACAACAATACCATACATATATGGGTATTTGTTGCCAAAGAAAACATAATATGGTATTTGTGGCCAGAAACCATACATATGGTATTTGTGCCAGAAACCATACCATATGGTATTATGTGCAAAAACCATACAGCAATACCATACACAATTATGGTATTCCCTGTGCAGAAAACCATACAGCAATACCATACATATGGTCACTTGTGCCAAAAAAACCATACACGCACACATACCATATGGTATCCTTCGTGGCAAAACCCTTAGCAAATACCATACATATGGTATTGTGTGGCAATAAAAACATCATAAATCCCAGAAATACCATACATTGGTCCCTTAGATATCCGTGCAGAAAACATACAGCAACCCTACCAATACATCCACTGGTCCATCCTCTGTCGCCAACAACAATAGAGCAATACCAACATACCTGGTAATTTCGTGCAACAAAAAAAATAACAGAACCATACACACATACATATGGTATTTGTGCCAACAAACCATACATGAACTACCATACTATGGTATTTGTGCCAACGCATACATGAATAACCATACATATGGTATATGTGTGCCAAATCCACAGCAGCTGCTGTAATGGTAATTCCTATGGATACTTTTTCCTGTGTGGCTATTTCCTATGGTACTTCTATGGTATTTGTTTGTACATAGAAATACCAATAGGATACCAGCAGGACATTCAGAAATACCATATGAATACCACAGGACATTCAGAAATACCATAGGAATACCACAGGACATTTTTGTAAGGGTATGGCTGCGAGTAAAACCTGAAATTAGACGTAAATATCCAACTTGACCAATCGCCATGTGTGTTAACTTGTGCCCACTGAAACTCGCTTCAGATGATGTATTTCAAGTATAATATGGATTTCGTGAAGATAAATGATTATTCTGATAGAGGTAAAATATTTACAGGAGCCAAATCGCCGTGTCCTCATTATTGTCCAACTTGTACGTGTATTAATTACACCATCATGCTTGACCTTTATCTAACTGACAATCGTGTTCTGTAAACTATCGCAGCAAAACAAACAAAATATCAATGAATAGTAGCAATCTCGGATAGACTTGGAGCTATTGAGTCCAAATTAAGCTCCTTACACGAAAGTAGCCAAATGGTCGGCTCTAGTGAAAATCACACAAAAGAAAAAGAGACTGATAATATCATCAAGAAGATCAATGACCTTGTCATTAACGTTGATGAAATAAACTCCACACTGAATCTCCTCGCCCCCGAAGATATCCGGAAAATGACGAGAAATACCGATCAAGGGAGAAATACCGATCAATTCGAGCGACCTGATATAGTGCCAGTACGTTAGATTACCCAACATGCATCTCAATATCGTCGACAACTCCGCTTCCGGCCCAATCAGTAAGATAATTATGATCAACGGCTAGCTTATAAGCTGCGCTCGTTGTATCTTTACATTTTCTGCATAAATTGAGCCGGTGGTGTGTTGTAATGAATACGATGAGTTCGATCATCGCGTGAGAATAACTGATAAAAATAGCGCAGCTAGCTATGCGCGCGCGTGAATATTAAATAGGCCTAAACTAAATTACGCGCGCTAATCGAGCAATTACCATTTATTGTCTTTTATAACAACACACACAAAGATTGTTGACAGCTGATGGATGAATGTGGGTCACATGACATTCAGCGGAATGACTATTGAACGAGTGATGACGTAGCCCGTGCAATATCCAAGAATTCATTCAACGCTTGCAAAGATCGATGACACGTAGATCTACACACTGAAATTACATACACCTACATGGCGCGAATGCGCTGCATAGCTGCGTGTACTAAACCTATTTTGTGCGCGTAGGCCTAGGCCTAGGGCGACGCAGTACAGTGCAGTTAGTTCAGTGCAGTTAAATTCCACACAGTTATAGATTCTACACGGAACACGATCGCTAATATGTTTCAGCTGTTAGACGGGGACAAGTGTTGATTTGCAAGTTTATCGTTTTGGATTGTTACCGATGCTTTTATGTTGGACTGCGAGGATTAATTAACATGATTAATTAAGGTTGGACAACGCATATTCATTTGATATCTGGTGAGTGATGATTAGACTAAATCGAACAGTTAATTTTCTAACGTTAGATCCAGATCTAACGTTAGAGGGTCTAGGCTAGCCTAGTAGGCTAAATTAGATCTTAACCTTTAGAATTAGTACCGGTAGACATCGAGTGTTGTAAAAGCAATATTCAATGTTTTATTCTCGTGCAAGGTTCGAATATTACATTCGGTGCAAGTTGAACCTGATCTATTCAACTCCGCTGTCGCGTCGTTGAATAGATCAAGGTTCAACTTGCACGCTCATGTATATTTCGTAACCCTTGCACTCATAACATTGAATATTGCTATATTATACGGGGACGTCAAACAAAAGAGACATCTTTCATTAAGAACAAAATTAAAGTCAATTTTATTTTTTATCTTTCGGCTCACAAAACATAAGTGTGTCGCAACTAAGAAATCCAGTGGCACCTCAGCACTCCCTAAGGGTGAATTTGACAGCAATACGCCAATGCTTTCAGCTAAATCAATCGTCGTATACATAATGGCGCTTACACACGCATTCTACCTAACGGAAGTGGAGCTGCCGACAATTTTGACCTTTGACCCTAAAAATTTGGCGATAATATCAATAGTATCGAACAGTATCGATCAATTTGTATAGCAAATCGCTCGAATTGATAATTACGGATTTCTCACCGCAAACAAGCGAAACATGATAATCCGCAACAACAATGTCAGTCTGTTGCACCGAATTCTAGCCAGGATCTCACGTCAAAGAACATCGAAAGTTGGGTTTTCTTTACTCACTGGAATAGATGGATCTGCCACAAAGGATGAACCCATTCGCCGTAAAACATCACTGAATCTAACCCTCGGCTATCACAACACCATATCAGTTGCACAAAAATGGCAGTTATCGAAACAACATGAGAAACACTCATGCTAAATTAATGGCAAAATAAACCATATTATCCCCTGGCACTGATGTAGATGTTTTGTTGGTTGGAGACTCGATGATTAAAATATCAATCCATCAAAATTGTCAAGGAGAATTAATGTAAAGTGTAAATCATATCCTGGAGCTAAATTCAGGAGGTAGCTGAGAGAGTTTACAACCTATTCCGCCAAGACGCACCCAAGAGTAGTATTACATCTTGGCACCAACAATATAGCAACAGATGATGAGGATGAAATCGTGTCAAAAATATCATCGCTGTGCGAAGAGTAATAACTAAATCTGAGGTATGTGCATCACTGTATCAAGTATTGTGCATCGCCAACACGAAACGGAAAATCAGCGAAAGAAGGTTAACGCAGTTAACGCAGTTAACGCATTTAACGCCAGATTAAAACTTCTAACAATGAGAATGGCTGGAAGCTGATTGACAACAGCGCTATTAAACCTCACATTCATCTCCAGGCGCCGGGCGTACACTTGAATGGAGGCGAAGTGATCGAACTCGCCAAACATTGATATAGGCCGGGGCCCACGAGATTTAATTAGCTGAGAGAGACATAAGGTTGATGGTCTCATCATGTCAGGACGTGGCCAAGGGTCAATAAAATGGATTGCTGGCAGGCCACATCCTGTACAGAAGCCTTGGGGCCCCCAAAGGGCGCCTCAAAAATGCATTAAATGAGTTGAGAAGAGAAATGGACAAAAATCGGTGGATATCATTCCTTAGGGGTCACCTAGTTTTAAACCGGCAATGACCGCAATTTTATCCTGTACGGGCCCCAGACAGTAGCCCTAAAGGCCCCACAATACGTTTAAATGACTTGAAAAGAGAAATGGCTAATTCCTTTTTGCAATGGAAGTATTAGACACCAGAGCAAACAGCAATGACAGCAATTTTATCCTGTACAAGGGGCCCGACTGCTGCCTAAGGCCAAATCCATAGGCCTACACATATAATGAGTTGAAAAGAGACATGGCTAATTCCTTTTGCAATGGGAGTATTATACACCAGTGATAACCAAAACAGCAATGACAGCAAGTGTACAAGGGCCCATACAGTAGCCCTAAAGGGCCCCAAATCCCATATAGGCCTTACACATTAAATGAGTTGAAAAGAGACATGGCTAATTCCTTTTGCAATAGAAGTATTATACACCAGTGATAACCAAAACAGCAATGACAGCAATTTTATCCTGTACAAGGGCCCAGACAGTAGCCCTAAAGGGCCCCCAAAATACGTTTAATTGAGTTGAAAAGAGAAATGGCTAATTCCTTTTGCAATGGAAGTATTAGACACCAGAGATAACCAAAACAGCAATGACAGCAATTTTATCCTGTACAAGGGCCCAGACAGTAGCCGTAAAGGGCCCGAAACCCCATAGGCCTAACACATTAAATGAGTTGAAAAGAAACATGGCTAATTCCTTTTGCAATGGAAGTATTAGACACCAGAGATAACCAAAACAGCAATGACAGCAATGGTAATGTATAATAAATGTTGTTGGGTATTCCTTATACAATTATCAACCAACAACAATGATTTAATCAGTAATTGGTTCAGCAAAAATGTTGAAATAATGCAGTCATAGCAATACGTACATAATCATACAAGTTAATGTCCTTATTTGCGCTTATACACTGTTTATGCATTGGGGGCCATAGTGACCCTTTTAATTTGATCCCTCTTTACAGCTCTACTATTGAGGATATTCAGGTGGAAGTATATATGTTGTGTTTGTTAGTTCCTATTGTTTCTGTTTCTATCAAAATTTTATCTTAAATGATTTCTAATTAATGATATCACACCTCAAATAAAAAAAAGCAGACTTGCCACTTTCCAACGAACAGAATTGTGATTGCCGTACATTTTAGGCTCCCCTAGGCACAACATTTAGAGTAAATGGCTTATTTTCCTCATATGATAGTAGGAAGAGTTTAGCTAGGTATGTGTAAAAATTTAATTATCATTGTGTAATGCAGCAAAGAATTATAAGCTGTCAAAGACAAAGGGGCCATAATTACCCCAGTCTCCCCTATGTAGTGTAAATTCCATAAAGTGTCTTATTTTCAGAAGAACATTAATTATTTCACCTGTGCGGTCGATACGTCATCAAACATATGTTAATATACATGCCTCTACCAAATTCACCCATTCCTTTATCAAGAACCATGAAAAAAGACAAATTTATGGAATTTACATACACAACACAAGAAAGAGCTGCTCGCACGTGACGTACGTCACATAATCAAAACTTTAAATATTCATATCTCCGCTGTTTTTGGTCGATTTTCTTCAAACTTTCATTGGTATTTTTCTTTTATTTTTCTGCATTTTTTAAAACCAATAAAATTCCAGGGTGAACTTCCCCTTTAACTTTTGAAGCCTGCGCCAAAACTATATACACGATCGAGCCTGGCGCAAATAATCTTCGAGATTGACAAGCGCCATCTAGGGTGTACGATTCGGACTTCTCTTTTAAAAAGGGGCCCCATATAGTCAGGCAGCCAGCTCGATTTGGGTTAGCTGAACGAGGTACCAGTAGTAAAGTATTGGAATATATGGGGAGGAATCCCACATTTACTAAACCCAACGTCTGGCAGTGCATCTCTGCTGCATAAGGTCCCTACAGCCGGGGGCTTCCAAAATTTGCACAAAAAATTCTATTTTGAATAAAATAGCAGAATTCATTTTCTAAACACACTAACTTTGATGTCAAAATAAAGAGTATTAAATTGTCTTAACGCTTGTGTCATTTTGAAATCAGACTGAAATGGAAAACAGTGAGAGTTTTGATGAAGAAATTTTTTTTTCTCATTTTTTTACGAAAATATTTTTTGTTCCTTTTTTCAATAAATTTTTAATAAATAGTTGAATGAAACATTAATGTTTGTAACCTTTCTGAAAACTTCCTACGTGCATGTGAATGATGCTGTAAAAAGAAGTGAGTTATATCTTTCCGATAAAGAATAATTATGATGAGCTAAAGTCAGGAACGCGATATAGACAAAAATCAACAATTTGCCCCGTATCGAAGAAGAATCCCATACCCGTACGTGTATTAGGAAAGGCCGATAACATGCGATAGCTTTTAGGAGACAAAACAATTATCGAAAACTTGTACGTAATGTTCCGCATTTTTGGCACTTTTGTTTGCCTACTCACAGCCATCGCATACAATCAGCTTTTCATAATACACGTGCGGATATTGTGTTATTCTCAGTCACGGGGCAAATTGTTGAATTTTGTCTATATTGCGTTCCTGATTTTATCTAATCATAATTCTTTATCGGAATAAGATATAACTCCCTTCTTTTTACAGCATCATTCACATGCACGTAGGAAGTTTTTAAAAGAGTTACAAACATTAATGTTTCATTCAACTATTTATTAAAAAATTATTGAAAAAAATATTTTCGTAAAAAAATGAGAAAAATTTTTTTTTCATCAAAACTCTCACTGTTTTCGATTTCAGTCTGATTTCAAAATAACACAAGTGTTAAGACAATTTAATACTCTTTATTTTGACATCAAAGTTAGTGTTTAGAAAATGAATTCTGCTATTTTTATTCAAAATAGAATTTTTTTGTAAAATGGGCACTCATTTTGGACGCCCCCGGCTGTAGGGACCTTATGCAGCAGAGATGCACTGCCAGACGTTGGGTTTAGTAAATGTGGGATTCCTCCCCATATATTCCAATACTTTACTACTGGTACCTCGTTCAGCTAACCCAAATCGAGCTGACTGCCTGACTAATAATGTTCCAACTCGGAAGCTGTGCGACCTTGTATCTGTGGAATCCATATCTATAAACTCGAAAAAGGGTGAATGAATAATAATTAGGGGAAAAAAAGCTTTTAGCCATTGTATTTCAAAGAAATTGTTGGATTAACCTTCAAATGACTTAATAATGAGCTAGAACAGTACAGAAGGATAGTTGAACTTCAGTGGAAGGCATATAGGCTAGGGATAGATCAAACTCCACGACCCCTTCCCTTCTCAGAGCACTACTAAAATGTGCCACTTTTTCTTTAAAACCCAAAATTTTCAGCTCGCGCTTTGCGCTCGCGGATACTAAATAGGGTCTATAATGCATATTTTACTCAACTTATAGCTAAATATTTTTGGCTCGCGCTTCGTACTCGCGAATACTAAACAGGGTCTATATCGAACAATCATCTCAAATTTTTATCGCAAAATTTTCGGCTCGCGATTCGTGATTGCATAGAATTTGTTTCATGACTAAAATGTTAAGCCATTAATATTCATAAAGGCATAAATTTAAATGCAATTTTTTGCGCACCCCCTATTTAACTGAGTACATTAATTATTGCTCTGATCTCAAAAGCCCCCTTTTCATTAAACGTGCCCCTTCTCCCTCGTGACACCCACTTTCAAATTCGTTCCGTCGCCTCTGCCCCTTCTTATTGAGAAGCTGCCATCGATCGTATAAGCCATTGTCGGCCAGTGGCACGTGTCCTATCTGCGCAAAGCTATACGATATTTCGACCGTCATAGTAAAAAACACTATAATTTTGCTTCTTTGTGATTTCTTTCGTGAGTTTGGTTTGACTAATATTATAGCCTATAATTCTTCTCATTCGGCTGAATTGGTAAGAAACATTTTATCATCATTATTTTAATCTATTTATGTTTTATTTATTTTTTATTTATTTTTTTTATTTATTTATTTTTTTTGTGTGTGACTAAATACCATCTTCAAATAGTTTCAAATGGAAATGAGCCTAATAAAATCTCTCAACGACGTCTTAACATTATACGACAACGAAATAACTCTATGTTTCAATTATTCAAAGTAATTATAATAATATTATAGAAGCCCGATGTAGTAAGCCTATATTGTGATCCCATGAAGTCAGTTGGTGGAATGCTTGTTGTATATAGAAATGGTTATGAAGTAAGCCTATATTCAACAGGGCCTAGATAAACATGCATCTATTAAAAAAAAGAAAAAGTATCAACATAATATTTTGATACTTTTTTTTTTTAAAGATGTATGTTTATCTAGGCCGTGTTGAATATAATAATGTCGTGTATGATTGTTTTTAGTTTACACAATATACTATATAAAATTGTCAAATTATGGATCTTAAAAATCGCATGGATTATATTTTAGTTCAATAGTTAGTTCTAACGACAGTAAAAATGACGACAACTAATATATTTTCATTTCATTTATTTTCATATTTCTCATTTTTGCATTTGTTTCACAAACAAAGAAAACAACAACAATAATGCATTTTATAATATTACAAACAAATGAAAAGTTTACAAGTAACATAGGGTACATGCAGGTAATATGGGCCAGCAGGTAATATGGGCCACCTAAAGCAAATCATGTCGTAACCGTCGACCGGTGACCGGTGTGAGCACCATAATGTTGTTCATATGAACTGTATACGAAAATATATCGTCGTGAGAGCAACTGATGCCGAATTTTCTCTGAGAAAATTGCTGAAAACCAACAAGGTAGGTAAAACTTACGGCATTTTTTTACCCTGATGTAAAATTTGATATTTCACAGAATGTGATGATGAACGAGTGTTTGAGGGGGTAGCCTCGATTGTTTTGTACATTTAGTAAGCTTATAGTTTCATTTTGATCATACTAGCGTGTACAGGCCAATTTGTTGTAGTGAAGGGGTGCAATGTGGCATTGAATGCTTGCCTGACACAGCAACATTAGTGTAGGTAATATGGGCCATCCAAAATGGCGGAAATGATTCTGGTACTTAGTATTGGGATGAGGCATCAATCTCTTTACTACGATTTTTTGGGGTATATTCACAGTATATAATTAGTATAAATAACTCATTGTAGGCCTATATTGACTTGTATAATGAAAATAATATTTAAATAATATTAAAAAAAGAAATAATATACAAAATACAAAACAATGAAAAAAATAGTCAAAGTATTTACTGAAGGGTCTTATAATTTCAAATGATATCTTAAAGTTAATGATTTTCAACATTTTAAGCAAATTCCAGACATGGTAGAGTCATTGTAGTTTTTAAAACATACATTAAATGCATGTGCCCATATTACCTGCACATGCAGGTAATATGGGCACTTTGGTAATGACGTCAACATTTGAATATTGCAGACAGGGGGGTTGGTGATAATTGTTTTTCTTCACAATAAAAGTTAGAGCAGTTAGTTATTGATTCATATAAACAAAGATTAGACTGTGTGTCAATTCATAATTTTATGCAAATTAGGCAAATGAGCTTAGGGGGCCATATTACCTGCATGTACCCTAATTATAATTAGTCTGCTTGAAACCTTTCCCTCTCTTATACTTCGTCAATCCACCATGACCGGGTGTGGATTCACCCCCCTCCCCCTTCACAAAAAACTTTAAAAATTGCCTAAGATCGATAATTTTTGTTCTTTGCACCCTTCCCCTAGAGGGATTCGAAAAAATCCAGCCCCCCCCCCTCCCGAGAGCAATCTCGGCAGTTGTAGCCTTATGTATTATGAAGAAATAAAAAAGGGTGTACAGAAATATGAAAATCAAGCCCTTCTCCCACTTCATGAAATCGTGCATGGATCCGCTACTGATGACTGCATCCATCAGATGGACCATTTGCTCTGAAGTAGGCCTTATATTATTTGTTATCATCACCAAATGTTCTTCTTTCTTGTTTTTACAGAAATTCAGCTGCACATACCATTTCATGATCATGGAGATCTTGAGGCGAATTTTTATATGCTATCTCCTCTTATTGGGACGATCTGATCCTATTTCATTCTGTAATGACTATTGTGACTGTGACATCTCTGATATACATTGCAGTGGAATTGACTTCAAAGAAGCGTTAGGTCATTCTATTCAAAGTGAAGTCGCCAGCAGCACAACATCACTTGAGATATTGTATTCACCTGGCGTATTAACGCTAGATAATGATACTTTTCAAAACTTCCATGCTTTACAAATGCTGTCTATAAAATATTACTCACTGACTTTTGGCAGCGAATTTGTTTTCGACAGACTTAATGATTTATCGTACATTTATTTGGAATTAAACTCTCTGTCTGACATACCGAATGTAGCACTGACTCGGATACGGACATCCCTCCAAGAGTTACATTTGGTGTATCAAGAAATGACCAATATCCCAGCGAATTCTTTCATGGAACTAGATAACCTTCGAGAATTGACCATCTCTTATAATTTCCATGTTATAGACATATCCGCAGATGCCTTTGCTGGTCTTACGAGTCTAACACGACTTTCCTTGTCAGCTTGTAATATAGAACATTTACATGAGTCCACATTCGTGACTTTAGACCATTTAGAAGAATTAGATCTTAGTTACAATCTATTCGCTGAAGTACCGACTGCGATACACGCACTTAGATCTCTCACCAAATTAGATATATCTCACAATCAGCTCTTAGACGATCCAAGAAACCTCGTCTTCTTGATGGGTATGCCCAGGCTACATACTCTCCATATTGGATTCTGTGCCATTTCGGAAGTTTCGTCATATGCTGTTGACAACCTCAAGACAGCTCGGAATTTAACAGTTGCGAACTTTGATGGAAATCCGTTTAATTGTACAAAAGATCTCTGTTCCTTTGCAAGTTGGTACATCAATTTGCCAAAGCCAAGCACAAGCACTCAAAGCCCAAGTTACTTTATACCTTTCATTACAATAAGCCCCCCTGAAGGGAAGGGATCCTATCAATGTGACAGCAACAGTCAGTCCCTCCAGGACTTCTATAGTGAATTATGTTTGTCGGATCCAGATCCTACGTTTCCACCCACTATTCCAGATGAAATCGTGGTAGATACAACTTCACTGCATTTGGTAACAATAATTGTTGTGTCCATCATCGTTGCATTTGTTGTTGCTCTAATATCCTTCATTGTCTGGAAGTTTCGTCTGATCAACCACTATAACCATCGTCTTGGGATTCACTTTCAGCGCCATCCCAATAATGGAGTTGTAGGAGACAACAACCATCATGAATATATCTTCGATGCTTACATTAGCCATCACGAGGACGATCAGCCGTTCGTTGAGGAAGAGATGCTTCCACGTCTTGAAGATGAAAATAACTTTGACATATGCGTCTCCTTCCGCAACTTCCATCTGGGTTCAAACCTCCTGGAGAACGTGTCTTCGGCTCAGGATGTCAGTCGTGCCATCATATTCGTCATCAACGACCGCTTCATGCAGAACGGCCAATGTAAGCTAGAACTTGAGATGGCATCGACTAGAATGCTGGAAGATGAAAGGGATCAAGGTGAACAACGTCTTATTATCATCCTGATGGGAGTCATCGAACCTGACCTAGTGAACACCACACTGAGGATGCTTCTTAACCATGTAGCTTACCTAGAATGGGACCCAACTGCAGAAGACAGATGTTGGGGGCAACTTATTGCTACTCTACATACTATGGTGCCGCAACATAATGAGGACAACGAACAAGATGATGGTGTCGAACAAAATGCCGGCGATGAACCACAAGTCAACGAACATGTTCATGAACGACATGTTTGAGGAGAAACCATGTAGTTCACAAGTGTTTTATATTGAAAACTGCAGTTAATCAAAAATGGATGGAGAGAGGAATATGCATGCAATATTGATAAACATAAATACAACTCATAAACTTTTTGACTTTTTAACTTTTCACTGTTAAGAATTATGTAAAATATACTGTTATACTGTTATATTTTATTTCTCTCTTCTTTCTTTCCCTATCCCTCTCTTTCTATCCCTATCCCCGGGTCTCTATCTCTCTCCCTCTCTTTCTTTCTGTCGCTCTCTCTCTCTCTCTCTCTCTCTCTCTCTCTCTCTTTCGCTGTCTTTATGTAATTTTCTTGTCTCTCATTCTTTTTCGTCCATTGATATTTCAATGATGTGAATTTAGTGAATATTAGTTTTTTAAAAATGTCTTGTTTTTACTCTGTATTTTCCATGTAATTCAGCTGCTACATGTATATGGTTTTTTGACGAAATATTCTAAACACAACACAAATTACGAAGAGGTATTGCAGTAATTTTATGCACTAAAAATCACCTCAATAACATTTTTTGGTTGTTTTTATATCCTTTGGGCACGTGTCAATGATCCTATGGCATTTATTTACAAATTCATGCTTCAATGAGCAAATGAGACTGAAAAGGCCCTCTTTGCATGTATGGACTAAAATTAATTCAAATTCTTACTTTGATTGAAAGTAACAATTCTTTTCGGGAAGTACTTCTGAATCTATTTTCAGTGGGCACAAGATACAAGAAAATCATGCAAATGAGAAGAAGGTTTGAGGCCTCGTCATGGTTCAGTGACTTCCCGAATACGTAGGGGAGACCGGGTATGGACGTTACAAAATTCACATTTTGGGCCAGATAATAATTCTAATGAAAGAACTCACGCACTCCATATTGGGTCTGTAGTTAGCCTATTATGTTGGCTAATACCTGAGGCATATAAAACTTGAAAACATGTAAACACTAATTAACTACAGCTTAATTAGTGAAGACATTTTTTTTTGGTAACAACCTACCCCATATACGGGGTAAGTTGTTACACCATATACGGGGTCAATTGTTACAATATGTAAACATACGGGGTAAGTTGACAATGTGTAAATATCTTATACCATACTTTAATTTCAACTTTCCAGTTTCTTGACATCGTTAACAGTAGATCAAGTAGAGCTCTAGAATAGACAAAAGTAATAATAGAAAAATAAAAATATTAACACCTGAAAATTGAGACAAAATGTAATTTTACATATGTAATGTAATTAGGGTAAGTTGTTACATCAACATGGGGTAGGTTGTTGTAACAACCTACCCCATGGGTGATTTTACACACAGAAATCAACTGTAGCACAGTCATTAGGCAGAATTACAGGGCATGGCTAGGGGGTATATTAGTGACATACAATACCAGACTATCATCATGTGCCTTCAGTTGTAGGAGCTATTACAAATTTCAATTTTTGTCAAAAATTTACTTTGAACTGTAAAAAATGGTTTTTGTTGATTTACTTTTTAATAAAACAACGGAGAAACCTCACGACCGGCAGTTCATCACAGCTATGTGTATGCTGTATATAGATGCCAGTTAGCACATCCTCTCTTGGTCCATCTTAGCACACTGAGAACTGTAACAACTGACCCGTGTAACTTCCATACCCGGTCTCCCCTAATTTGAATGAAGATCATGTTAGATAGAGACCAGTTGAAGCTATGTGCAAAGTTTCAAATAATAACTCACAGTCAAATGCACAAAAATTGACAATTGAAATATGCCAAATTTCACTTTTGTTAAAACCTCTGTACATAAAGTCAATGGAGGAGGAAATCAATATCTGACAAATGTGAAATTCGGCCTATTTTCATTGATGATTATTGTTAATTCTACCGTGAGTTATGTCATGAAACCGTGGTACATAGCTTTAACTAATCTCTAACTAACATAATCTTGATTCAAATTACGTATTCGGAAAGTCACTGAACCATGACGAAGCCCCAAACTTTTTTTCTCATTTGCATGATTTTCTTGTATCTTGTGCCCACTGAGGCGTGTTGTTACTTTCAATCAAAGCAAGAATTTGAATTTTAGTCCATACATGAAAAGAGGGCTTTTCAGTCTCACGTGCTCATTGAAGCATGAATTTGTAAGTAAGTACCATGGGATCATTGACACGTGCCCAAAGAATATAAAAACAACAAAAAAATGTTATTGAGGTGATTTTTAGTGCATAAAATTACTGCAAATACCTCTTCGTAATCCTAAAATGGCCTGTTTTTGGGCTGATTTATGGGTTCATTCAACCGTGAACATGGTGAATGAAGGGGTATTGTTTGCATACACTTCAAAAACATGAATTTCATCATATTTGATCGAATATACCATGGAAAAGAAGAAAAATCGGCAATTTTTGCTGCATGCTCACTCAAACGTGAAATTTGGCGCAAATTTCCTTTCCGTATGTTGGGAAGCACGTTTAGCATACATTCTGACATAATAATATTATAAAGGCCCGAATTCACAAACGTGGTTTAGTTAGTCCATGGTCTAAATCAGGGGTTTAAACCACGGATTTAGACCATGGACTAACTAAACCACGTTTGTGAATTCGGGCCTACGTGTTTAAAATCTGAAAATGAATCCAATATCATTGAATCAAATTTGTGATTTTAGGCTTGTGTACTTTAAAAAAGGACATTTTGCATTCAACCATCAATCACTGAAGCATGACTAGATGATTTTTCCTAAAAATTCGCTCTCATGCCCATGGTAGCTAATAAAATTCCCTATACATGGACATGTAATTAGATTTTTGCAACTCCTCCTAGTTAGAAAATTATTGATATCTGAAATAGGGCGAACTTACTTTTTGTGTTGTGTTTATATATCTCTCTGTTCTTCTTTGTGTTTTTTTTTTCTTTATCTGTCTGTCCGTCTCAGCATTTCTCTTTCTATCCCCACTCTCTCTCTATCTCTTTCTTCCTTGTTCATTCTCCATTTGCCTTATATTTGCTTCCCCCCCCCCTATCTCTCCAGTGGGGGATCCAGGCCGGGCGCAGGGGACGCACAGCCATATACAATTTAAAATTCTCAAGTTTAACAATTCTCTGAGTGTTTTATACCACATGGGCTAAACCGGTTCGGTCTTGTAACAATATTTTAGTGATTGTTGTTGTTGTTGTTGTTTTTAGTTTTTAGTATACAGCTTGCTATATGGCTTGAACGAATAAGCCAAAATAATTCAATGTACACAAATGAGGAAGTTAAGTTGTTATCACCAATAATTGATATAATATACATGTAAGAGAATGTGAAGAGAAAGTGAAAGATAAATAAAACAATTGCCTTTTGATATTTTCCAGATTTGCTTTCAATTGTTAGCCTATATCAAGGGTTCGTATTAGAGGCGTTCTTCAGGAAGTAAAGACTATTTGATACGACTTCAGCAAAATTAACGTGTACACAAACGCAAAAGATGACCAATAGATTTGTGATTTTTAAGCCTCTTCAAGGCCGCCACCCCCCACCCACCGCCCCCCAGCGCCACACACACACACAACAACACACACACACACACACCACACACACGCTCTTGGCCTGGCACAGGTCCACTGCAAAAATGAATAAATAAAGTAAACAGGAAAGAAAGTAAGTTAACTAATCCCTTTGACACTAATTCATATCAACCTAACAAACTATAGTAGTTGAATTGCCGGTGATACAGAATGTTATATATATGCAAAGAAAAAAAAATAATAGCCTAATAATTTTATAACACCAATTTATTGTTGCATAATTGGGCCTGCAGTCTAAAGGTACACAGGAAAAAAAAGTGTCAAAGCGACACGATCAGTGGCTCGTGATGACCAGACCAGACATATTTTGCATTCAGCAATATCACTGAAGCATGATTAGATGATTTTCCTAAAATTCGCTCCCATGGTAGCTAATAAAATTCCCTACATGGCCATATAATTAGATTTTTGCAACTCCTCCTAGTTAAAAAAATCATTGATATCTGAAATAAGGGGAATTTACTTTTTGTGTTGTGTTTATATATCTCTCTGTTCTTCTTTGTTCATTTCTTCAATTCTCCATTTGTCTTATATTTGCCCCCCCCCCCCCTATATCTCTCTCCAGTGGGGGACCCAGGCCGGGCGCAGGGGACGCACAGCCATATACAATTTAAAATTCTCAATTTTAACAATTCTCTGAGTGTTTTATACCACATGGACTAAACCGGTTTGGTCTTGTAACAATATTTTATTGATTGTTGTTGTTGTTGTTGTTTTTAGTTTTTAGTATACAGCTTGCTATATGGCTTGAACGAATAAGCCAAGATAATTCAATATACACAAATGAGGAAGTTAAGTTGTTATTACCAATAATAATATACATGTAAGAGAATGTGAAGAGAAAGTGAAAGATAAATAAAACAATTGCCTTTTGATATTTTCCGGATTTGCTTTCAATTGATATCCTAGATCAAGGTTTCGGCTTAGAGACGGTCTTCAGGAAGTAAAGACTATTGGATACGACTTTATTATAATGGTAAACAGGGGCCGCAGGGGGGGGGGGGCTTCAGCCCCTTACTATCTTTTCAGCAAACGTGTACACAAACGCAAAAATGACCATAGATTTTTTATTTTTAGCCTCTTCAGCCCCCCCCCCCCACACACACTTTTGGCCTGGCATATCCACTGCAAAAATGAATAAATAAATAAACAGGAAAGAAAGTAAGTTAAGTAATCCCGTTGACACTAATTCATATCAACCTAATAAACTACTAGTAGTTGAATTGCAGTTGATACAGAGTGTTATATATAATGCAAAGAAAAAAAATTAATAGCCTAATAATGTTATAACACCAATTTATTGTTGCATAATTGGGCCTGCAGTCTAAAGGTATACAAACAACTTAGGGCTACTGAAGAAAATAAAGAACAATCATGACAATGGAATGATTTAAGTTCTATATTTTTTTGAGTAGGCCTATATTGTTTGTAGACCTTTAGACTGCAGGCCCACCCCTCTCTTAGGAAATGCCCCGAACCTACGGGAGACTCAGGTTAGTTGAGCCAGTGGGTTAGTTGAGCCACCCCCTCTAAATAGGTCAAGACCATTTTAAAATTTATAATGCTTCCATCTCTTGTTACATATTGATAGATGGACCATATATGCTAAATTTGATACATGGATACAAGCTTGTTAAAATCAACAAAATTTGATTTTTTTTTTTCTGGTCAAAGTGACTTCCTTGAAAACTGACATGTGTGCTCATATTTTTGACACCCTAAAGATTTAACGGACTATCATACTACAGTTGAAAGGAGTATCATTGTATATAAATTTAACCATATCATGAGATTTGTGTCTAGTAAGAATTTCACTTCCCACCCCAATAAGTAAGAAAATAAGGTGTGGGGTTAGTTGAGACGTTGTTGATGGGGTAAGTTGAGCCTATGCCTACATGGGTTAAAATTTTTGAAAAGGATATTTTTGGGTTTTTTACGGCGTGTTACATAAATTAACTATTTTGTTATCATTATTAACTCTTAATGTGCCATATTAATTTACAGCCAAAAAAATAGACTTTCTTTTAAAATCTTTTAAAATGGTATGAAATATTCTTGCTTGATGTAAATGACTGGAAATCGATCCACAGACACAATAAAATGAACTGTGCTATTTGCAAAGCATATACAGCAAGCAATCGAGAGAAAATGAATTATTACGATTGTATAGATAATAAGTACAATTGCACGAAAACGTGTCCGTGGCACGCTAAAAGGGTTAAACAGGAAAAAGGCATCTGTCATTCCCCAAGACTATTTATGAAGGACGTACCTGCGAAAATAGGGAAACAAATTAAATGCACCCAAAAGTAACCGTAATGTGTGCGTGCATACGTGTGAGTTGGTGTATGTTAGGATGTGGGTGTGTGTTTATGTGTGTCTTTTGGGATGGGGGAGTCAGCCCCCAAAAATTGGTTTATGCCGCATGGCTCAACTAACCCAACGCCTCGGCTCAACTTACCTGCGTGTTGGTGTTAGTTGAGCCATTTGACACTTTTTTTTTAATTGCCCGGGGCTCCAAAACCGAAAGTGCTATTTTCGGGATATAGGCCCTACCTTTTATAATTTGCCTAACATACTACTCTTTCAATCCCAATTCCTCAACAGCCTAAAAAAACTTCACCCATTGGCACCAGGTGACCTTGAGTAAAAAGTGGCTCAACTAACCTGAGTCTCCCCTACTGCAATGCCCAAGTCAACAGCATCAGAGGAAGGAAGCCATTTCTATAGGGGGGGGGGG
>CALNVZ010003434.1:42899331-42922807 GCA_940671915.1 Paracentrotus lividus | reverse complement strand
TAATACAGATCTAAGGACATGGACACCAATATGAACGAGATTTCATTGAGGCATGGATTGTTACGACCTAATTCTATTCTAGACTTGAGTTGCGTTATACAGCGCAGAGCAAATTTGTCATAAATTCCCTTTGTGCTTTGAGAAAAACTGGCGATTTTCACTCTCTCATAACGAAATGTGTACCCCACTGCTTCTTGTCAGTCTTGACCTATGAGGCAGCAATAAGTGAACAAGCGTGACGTAAAGGTGCTTCAAGAGCTAGAGGTCTATACCTAGCGCAGCCTACACTACCAGGCCGGCTAAACACTGCCGAGCCTAGACGAATTCCTTTCAGAGTTACCCTGTTAACTGTTACGCATCAGTTTTTTCAGCTCGATCTGATCCCAAGTTGCAACTACTCGCAGTATACGAGATCCTTCACATGCACTAGTTGTACGTCTATGTGTTGTATCAACACGTTACCATCGTTAGGTCCCAAAGGATAAGGAACTGCTTGGCGGCCAACTCTGAAGTGTCGAAAAGCTAATTAACTAATCAGCAATTATTCTTAAGCCTATAAATTTGATTCACTCAAGACAAGATTGGACTTCCGAGATGGCACTCACTTCATTATCAGAGCTTTCAGGGTATTGTGCCAATCTGAATCGTCTCGACGATCCAAACCGATCTGTTGAATCTTACCGTAGACCGCAAGGGTACGTTTAGAGTACCTCTAATAGTCTATCTCTCTTAGTCTAAGTGCAATACTCAGAATCATTGTTGAAAGACAAAGGTTATAGGAGGCTACTTCTCCGTTGGCAATAACTTCCCCTGCAAGCAAGAATTTTAATTCTTCCATTCTCTCCATTTGTGTCACAACTTTAGCCCTTGTGTTTAACAGTGTCACCATCTCGCTGCAGATGGTATTTAGTAGAGAATTGATCATGATTTGAAAGTCATGATGGTATACACGTAGACATTTTTCATCATCTTCTTTCGATACGATGGGAATCGAAAGCTTCTTGACATCGACAAAGTCAGCACTGCAGGCATTTTGTTCAGTTTTACCTCTCATTGATCCAGGATTAGCAACCATCGTTCCACCTATAAATCCGTTCTAATTGATTCTCAGCTCGGGACCAATAGCTTCCTTATCCGGCTGAGTGTCATGAGCAATTAATAACTGGATTTGATGCACGCCAAGCTGATTCCTCTGTAGTAAAACGTTACTCCTCTAACATTATTGTCTAACCAAGAAGAAGACAACTTAGGCAGGTTCTACAAGAAAACTAACGCAGAAAAGGAAGCAGATCAGTGTTGCACAAAATCTCTCCGTGATTTCAGGAAAAGTTGGTTGTTTGTAATATATACATTCATTCATGAAACTATTCTCTTGCAAAGCAACAGCATACAGAGCCATGACCAAAGCTTATTATTTTTTTTTATTATTAATTATATCTATTTTTATTTTAATGGTCTGTTCGAGTCGCGGAGAGTGTAATGAAACTCGCGTAAAGACAAGCACCAGTCCACGTCATGTAATTGAATCTGCACTCAGTATTCGACATTAATATTACTGATCTACAGACACAAAACTCGTCAAATTTGTAGTGATAGGTCTGGCAAGGGCCAATGAGTCTCAAATGTAGCTGCCGTTCGAAAATAATTTACATTCCAGCTCAACGGCAAATGATCGTCCCATGGCTTGGGTGGATATGACTGACTATTAATTAAGCAATGTATGGACATGCTTCGTTGTGATGAACATGCATCAGCCTCAGAAATTTAACGTTCGTTGGCGTTAAGCTCCTGAAGCTTCTTGAGAAAAATGGATCCCCACCTTGCATAATTTCATAAATAATAATTTTCATAGCAAAGAAACCATCAGGTACTCCATGTGAAGTAAATAGACGTATATCTGATATCATCCCATCGTTCGGTGAGATGTAGATCACGATACACTTTATGAGCACGTACGATGAGGTATATAGCGTAGGCTAGGCCTATTTCTGGAGCTGTGCCTCTTATTATTTCCAGTAGTTCATGGTATCCATGGAAGAAGCTCTTATATCTCTCTTAGAGATCATTCCAGTGCAGCATTGTCATCAAGGGCGCCAATGTACGTAGGTGGAGTCACTGTCATGATCTACACCGACATGACAAAGGGAAGGGTAAACCAAGAGCTTCAAACACTCCTGGGTAAACATCTTCCAAACCTTATAACACGTATTTGGCAGTGCTTGCTTCATCACAGCAGCTAAGAACCTGATTTTTTGATAGCAGCCTTTTACCATGTTTACACCCTTGTAGAACCTTCCTTTCGTGAAATCAGAAAGTGATCTTTAGACCAGATCACCAGCCCTGATTAAAAGACGATGTAGCTCTATTCAGCCCTTTTCCCCATAACTCATAATTATCTTGGTGCTACAGCATCTATATAGTGTTTATAGAGCTACAGCAAAAGTTAAAGGTAACGTTTTCATATCCACCACGCTTTGTTTGCTGTAAAATTGTCATAGAACGCTTGTTTTACTTAGGGACTTAGAGATGTCTCTCCATGATGTTAGTAAACTTTAAAAACTTTTTTACATCTTCTTTTCGTGTTCTGCCTAAGGGCGAGGTCAAAACAACCAGAGCCTTTAGTAGTTTCTCCATTGTTCTCTGTCTTGGGACTTCCGCTTCAGTGCTTTCATACGTTTCTGCCTCTTTCAGTTCCGACACCATCCCAATCCTTGGTCTACCTCTTCCCCTTTGCCTTTCATTTTCCCTTCCAGCACATCTCTGAGCATGTTTTCCCCCTCAGGATGTACCCCAACCGAAGTTCTTTCTTTCATCTCCTGCATTGTTTCTCTCAAGATCCTTACTTCATTCCTCTGTTCAGTACTTCGTCATTTGTGACACGATCTTTCCAGCTAATTCCTTCCATTCTCCTCGACAACCACATTTCTAGGCTTATCAATCCTCCTTTCTTCTGCTTTCTTTATACGTCCAGTCTCTGATGCATATAAAGCAACACTCCAGACCAGCACTTGAAAAGCCTCTTTCTCAGTTCTTAGCCTTGTGTTTTAGCTTTTTGGCTGTCAGTGTTCTGCTATGTTTTGAGAATGCATTCTTGGCTAGTGCAATTCGAGTTTTTATTATTTCTCTAGTGCTGTATGCATCATTTGAAATGACACTACCAAGATATGTGACTGTTGACCTGATCAACTTTCCTTCCACTGATTGTGATGTTCATATTTAGAATAAATTATGTTTTACATACTGGGAGAAAAACTGGTAAATGAACGGGTTGCTTGTACATTGAAAATTGCAGGAAGCCAATTCAAATCCTCCCGACGAATTTTTTATTTTCTCTTGATTTACTCTATCAATACCCGTTGAAAAGGATCTAATCCAAAATAATTGAAAATTTCAACAACCCCCCCCAAAAAAAAAAAACCCAACTCACTATTGTTGAATGGAAACCAAAATATATCTGATCAAATATCTATTTGAATTAAAGGAAGACAACATTTTAAATTTCCTTGAAAACTGTATAATTAATTTGCCATGAAAAATATTGAAAATAAATTATACGACCGCAAATAAAATTGATAGAGAGAAAACAAAAGGGGGAGGGAGAGGGGAGGATAGAAGTAAGAGGGTTATAGAGAAGTGTAACGGGAGTAATAGGAGAGAGATAAAGAGAAGGAAGAAGAGACAGAGAGAGGTGGGAGAGAGAGAGGAAAGATAAAGAGAGGGAATGTGGAACGGGACCGGAGAAATTTTGTGACAAAGAGAGGATGAAGTATTGAAGATATGATCAGCAAGTTAAAGAGACGCACGTAAAGGAAAGAGAGACGTTAGAAGGAGGAGGAGTCGAAGAAGGAGTGTGCGGTGCGTGTTTGTGTGTGGTGCGTGTGTGTGTATGTGTGTGTGTGGTGGGTAAGTGGGTGGGTGGGTTGTGGCATATGATAGGGAGACAATAGTGGGGACAAGGGGATAATGAGTATGTTTGTGAGATTATAATGAGTTCGGTATTATATCCCCATCACAAACACGTGTATTATGAATGATCGGAATATTACCCTCAAAAAGTCTCTCTTTTTGACGATTTTCCTTAAAACCATGTTACTTAAATGGCCCCAAAATAGGAAAAAAATACATATAACTTATAAAACCAAATATGTTCCAGAAAGCGGAGGACTTGCTTTTAGACGTTGGCAAAGTTTCAGATGCAATTGAATATTTTAAACACAATCTAAACAAAACTTCAAAATTTGAAACCGAAAAGCGAGTAAAAAAACAGACAAATTGGTCGCAAATCGACGACGTCGCTTCGCGATGTTTAACGTCGCTCCGCGATGTTAACGTCGCTATCATCGATCTCAGGGACGAAATGCCAGGAAAACTCATTGTGGTGCATCGTATACTATCGGTTAATCAACTCAAAAAAAGAAAATAAAAAATGAAGCCCTAAAAATATGTGGGGACACGATTTGTGTGATAGTGTCAAGTGCACCTCCCTGTACATTGTCTCAAAAGTAACTTCCGGTAGTGACGTCACAAAATGTGTGATTTTGGAGGGAAGGCCACAGCTCAAGACCGCGGCAGCAATTCATTTTTGTGAGGCCAGGGTCCATCCCAACCCCCTATGGGGTCAGTTGTTCCGGCGCTTTTCGCTTGAATAAATCTTCTGGGATGCCGACTATATGTGTTCAGATGAGTAAATAACTGTGACTTGAAATCCCAATATGTTGTAGATGAGTAAATACTGTTGACTTGAATCCCACTATTGTCAGATGAGTAAATAACTGTTGACTCTTTAAAAGATGCTTGTCCAAATTGTTATTGTCGTGGAAAGAGATATTTATTTTGCCCCTTTTCTCGTGGGCCCGGCAGCCGCTGAGCAAGCGCCAGAGAGGACATTGCTCTATCCCCTCTCTTGTTGAACGCCAAACAGGGAAGCAGCAACTACCATTTTTTAACGTCTTTTGGTATGACGCGGCCGGGGCTTCGAACCCCATGACCTCCCGATTATGAGGCGAACGCTCTGTCCACTGAGCCAACACATCGGTTGTGTTGACTTGAATCCCAATATGTGTTCAGATGAGTAAATAAACTGTTGAACTTGAATCCCAATGTGTGTTCAGATGAGTAAATAACTGTTGACTTGAATCCAATATGTGTTCAGATGAGTAAATAACTGTTGAC
This sequence comes from Paracentrotus lividus, assembly GCA_940671915.1. Lineage (NCBI taxonomy): Eukaryota > Metazoa > Echinodermata > Echinoidea > Camarodonta > Echinidae > Paracentrotus > Paracentrotus lividus. The sequence goes on along the minus strand of CALNVZ010003434.1, from coordinate 42,917,635 downwards.
TGAATCCCAATATGTGTTCAGATGGTTTACAGTGGAGCAGGCGAGTGGAAGCTATAGGATTTGGCTGGTATCAGATCAGAATATCAGCTTTTGACAGGCTTTTGTTGGGTATGTACTACAGTATTGTCTGGATATTGTTTAATTCTTCAAAGAGATTCAATAAAAAATTGAATGATATCCAAATTGCAATTTATTTGATTATAAATGCGTCTTGGCATCCTTTCAGAATGGCAGGCGAATTGCTTGTTTACTTTTGAAGATATCTGTCATATCAATAATCATACTCAAATTTTGAAAACTGTTCCTGGAATTGCATTTCAAACCATGTTGCATTTCAAAGCAAGCATAACATACACCGCATTTCTTGACGTGAAGGCTCCATCCCTAATGTGCTGCTAAGCTTGCAACAAAGTGGTAGTTAAATTAGTTGTGTGTGGCCGTATGTTATTAGCGTTGTTTGTTTTTACTGTTTTAAGATAATAAATGACTTTCATTAGATCTGAAACTTTTACGAAGTTTGTTTTTTAAGGTCGGAGCAATAGATCACCCGTTTTGCACTTGGGTGATTTTGCACCCTACTTCAATATTACTGTGCATACATGTATTGAGGAACTTGCTACATGTAAAATGCTTCATGTACAGTTACACAGATTCAGTATCTCTATTAGAGACAAGAGTTTGATCTTGTGAGATCGCAATTTGGTTTAAACACAAGTTGCTTGTGATTTGTGTTTAATTGCAAATGATTATATTGTTTGAGTAAAACTGGAAAGATGTTTTAATGCCATTTACAAAGTAGTATAACTCGTACATGTTTAGAGTAAATGCCTTTAATTATTTATTTTCCTGTAGAATATGAAAATCTTCATCTCTGTTTGCCAAGAAAAAAGAGAGACATTGTTGTAATATCATATGTGGCATGCAACTCCTGATAGCAATGTACTTTGAATCATAAATGAACCTTTCTTGCTCCTTCTTTATTAAATGCAAGGAAATACAGAAGTAGGATGGGGGGGGTCCGTTGTCTGACACTTAAGCAGATAAAAAACATCATCTTTTTGCTCTCGATTTTCTGAAAATTTGTGCAGTAAATAGCAAAAATATTTGTGAATATTTGTGCTTTGTTTTATTGTCTGTATATTATTTTCAATCGATAAATGAAATATGATCACAAATCTCTAAAATTGCGGTCTTTGTCCGGACATACAACAACCAGATTATACAATAAGGTTCTACTATCTGACCCTTTGCAGAAGTAGTATCACTCACCCTGAATTCTTGATACATTCAGAGCATGAAATAAGGGGATAACTTATATAGATATTACAAGAGGCTGATGCTATGGAGATGATGATACTATCTATCTATCACCTATCTTAAGATGCGAATGGAGATTAGCATCATGCGCAAGAAGCCTCTTATTACAACCGTTGCTTCATTGGTATGTTCATTAGCTCTACCATCTGGGGTATGATCTGTGACAAATTTGGAAGAAGATCGGTGAGTAGATTTTCTTTTTACTCTTTTAAAAGTATATATTTCTTGTTTTACAATTCAAATATCAACACAAATGTCTACTGACAAAAAGTCAATTGATGTGCAGGGCCTACATACAATTTTAATGCTGATTGTTTGGATTTAGGTTTAGGGATAGAATTTATTCCTACAGCAAGGTATAGGTTAGGATAAAGGGGGTAGTGCAGGGTATAACAAAGAGCTGTTCTCTATCCAAGTTCCTCAAAGAAATAAAATGTGATGTGGTTTTTGAGGACAAAAAAAAAAAATAAAAAATGGGAGAAAGGTACCTACATGTCTGGTGAAATTGTGTTCAATGATGCAAGACTGTAGAAACAAACTATACTCTATTGTATTATATAATTAATCCACATTGAATTATTTTTCTGATAAAACCAATTATGGGTTGTTTTGTGATCAGGGTACATCGTCAAAAAATGGCCTTTCTGTGCACCATAAAAAGATATATAGGTACTGTAATCTCAAATCTTTGATGGCAAGCTATTGGCACTGTTAGAGCAAACTGCAAGAGAAAAATAAATTATTAAAATAAACATTTACTTCTAAAAATTGGACCATACCTGGTATTTTAGGGCAAAATTACTATCTCATTTTATTTTTTTATAATTTTGAGCCCTACGCATCTTTATTATTAGCAATCATTAGGCTTGTTTTTCCAATCAGAATTGACTACTAAAATGCGATTGTTTAATAACTGAAAACCAGAAGAAGCTAAACAGTTAATCTGATTTTTTGTGACCATTGACCAAAAATGGGGTGCCAATTCTGTCAAAAGTGTCCTTTGCCGAATTCTGTGTTTTTCGCATAGTTAGACATCACTTGATGAACAATGCTTTTCTCTGTAAGAACTCTTGTTATATGCAACAAATTTATCCCCAACATCCATTTATTTTTCAGACAGTTCACGTTACAATGTTGTCAAATCACGTTCTGTCAAAAAGCGTCCTCTCCGAAAATGAAGCAATTGACTTTACTTTACATTGTACTAAAAATTTGAACCCTATAGAAAATAAGTTGGTGGCCTCATGCCTCAAAATTTAAAAGCAATATGATTTCATTTGTCTAGAACACATACACAAAAATTGAGGAAAAAACAAACTTTTTTTTTTGGTCCAGTGAGACAAATGAGTTTACCCTGATCGTAAAACAACCCTTTATACATGTATTCATGTGCTATCTGATTGTAATATTTGTTGTGTTATAGGGTTTGATTCTTGCCAGTATTTGGATTTTTCTATTTTGAGGTTGTGAGCAGTTTTTCGCCTACATTCGGCTGGATTCTTGTTATGAGAGGTCTAGTAGGAATAGGTGTTGGAGGAGTTCCTCAGTCGTGAGTTTGCTTACTTTCAATTTATAGAAACCATGGTAGTTTTATTTTATTCAGGCCATAAACAGTTAAAAACCATATTATAGTGTATACATACAAACTTCCAAATTAAATTGTAAGTACATACATACATGTAAGAACATTTGAATTTATATCTATGGAAAAGTTACATGTAGAGGAGTGTAACTTAATAAGAAGGAGAAAGACATGTTTATACCTACATTGTACAAGAATGTTCATCTATGGGCTAGGGTTTACAAAAAATGTGAAAAACATCACTGGTGCTCGGATAGCTCCAATTTATTGTCCGAATCGGATATTCTTTTGCCCATTGTCCCGTGGGCTTGGCAGCCGCTGAGCAGCGCCAGATGGACGTTGCTCTATCCCCTTGTAATTCAAACAAATATGTACAACATAATTTGTCTAAAACTTTTTTTGGGTCAAAGTATTTATTTCCTAAGGCAACTTGATTAATATACAATTTATTACCTTTCCATACATTTTAGATTGTTAAACATATTTCGAAAGCATACTTCTCTACAGTTCTGCACATGAGCGATTTGATTCATAAATACTTTTGGTAGAGTGGATACATGTAATGCTCATAAAAATAATCTCCTTTATTTACAGAGTAATCATAAAGTACTTTTATAAAAATCTACCTATTTGGTGTAGGCCTACATGCTAAACAACTTGAATTCCATGCTAACACTGTTAATAAGCTCAGCTGAGATATATTAACATTGTAATGTACATGTATTTCATCCATTTATTCATTCTATTATTGATTTCTTGTTTTAAGGGTCACGCTGTATTCAGAGTTTCTCCCATCCAAGGTCAGAGGATTATGTGTGACTTTCATTGAGGTGAGATAGGTGTGAGTGTGTGAAATGGTATGCGTGGAAGGGTGTTTGTAGTATGCAGAGGATTGAGGAAAGGTCTTAACTTTCATGGGATAGCTAACTAGCATCCTGTGATTAACTACAAACTACACACCCTATGCACAACATTTTACAAATTGAAAACTGAAGTGTGATGAAGTTTGAACCAAACTAAACTAATTAAATTGATTAAGTGGGTATTATTTGGCATGTTTATATCAGGCATTCTGAACTGAATCATTGTGACATAGTTTTTTGGGTATGTCTAAGTCTTTATCCAGTATGCATTATGATGTATTTATTATTTATTATTATTCGGCTCTTTGAAACACTAAGTATATATAATTCATTTAAAAAAAATTACAAGAATAAAAGTACAAAATCAATGCAAATTATTTGTAGCAGTCAACCCAGTGCATCAGTGGCGGCCAGGGAAGAGGAAAGCAAACTTAATCACTGTGACTAATTATAGTCCCTCTGCTCAAAAATATTATAAGGTTTTTTGGTTTTATTTCTCGGCAAAGTCATGCCAAAGACTTACAAAAACGGTACGTACAGCTGCCTTCTAGCAAGGCGCTGGGGTAATAATAACATATCATTGTTATGCAGGGCATATTAGAACATCAATAAGATATTCCCTTGAAATGCGAAGGAAAAAGCTTTATAATTAATCATGAAGTCCATTGAATGATGTATTACAGTTCCGCTATGTGAAGAATCATTTATGTATCATATTAAAACAAAAATACTACTTTGTGTTTGTGAAACAGATCTTTTGGAATTGGTACCCATCTTTGAGGTGTGTCTAGCTCTCGTTGTCGTCACCAACTCTGGATGGAATTCCACCTCTCTTTATTACTCATCTATTCCTATGCTCATCTTTATCATATTATGTAAGGTAAGTAATATGAACAGGAATTAATTGAACAGATTTCAATGATTCTTTTATTTTTTTTGAACACTTTCATTTGTGAAATAGGAACACTAATTCATAACGTGAACACGAACACTATTTCATTAGGTGAAAAAAGTAGACTATAATTCATGATCTGAATAAAAACACTATTTATAAGCTGAACAGGAACTCTGTTACAGGAGCTGAATATGAGATCTTCCTTGTAACATTATATACTGTTCAAATGAAAAATGTTCTTCATGGACAAGTTTGTTTGTTGCAGTGATCAATATAATTGATTATTAATAGACTGTTTCAAGTGGTTCTATTCCACATTTGTGAGTATACAGCCACACACCCTTAACAAGGTGCTCATTGTCACTTAAGCCTAGTTTCCCATCTTTTGTTAATCAATATATCTCATTTATCGCCGAGCACTTTACATGACATGATTTTTGCATTTTGTGTTGAAATTGGGATGTTAACAACTGGAGAGTTGCTTGATATATAGAATCATCTTATCTGTATCTTGCCGCTACTATTATAGTACTATCATAGCTCATAATTGTGACTGGATGGAGGCGGTCAATAGGTGTTTTTCTGGAGCGCTCCGAGGGCGTTCACTCACAGCTTTAGTGTACCGTAGGCTTGGTCCGAGGGGTTATATGGCGTGGTGGAGCGGTGAAGGTCCCAGAGATAGCCTTTAGTGAAACTTGACCACTGACTGCCCACGAATACTGTTGAGGCAGATAATACTATAAATAATTAATAATCATAATACCTACAGAATGTTCGATATCGTGGCACACGAAGTAAAAAACTTGGTCACACAACAAGAGATATTCTCTATTCATCTTTTTTTTGCCTATAGACACCCAATAATGCAGTAAGAGACCTCTGCAGAACATTATCCAGCGCTGTAAATTTGTGGCAGATAAGCATCGTTCACTGCAGAACGTTAGAAATCTACACGTTAGATATTCTTCAGAAAACCACTATTACAGGCAAGGAATTTCAAGGATATTTGCTTTAGTGTTTTCTTACTAGTCATGCTGCGAGATGAGAATTTAAATCACGCTGGAGAGAGTGTGGAGGAGTGAGTCACTTAATCTATTACCATATAATGATATTCGCAATCGCGGCTATGCTGTCGCTGTGGGTCCGCATATAGTTTGTTGCATTGAAATGTCCACGTAAATAGAAAGGAGTAGAATACTAAATCTCAAATATTAACCCGCCGCCCATATCGCCTCTATTATTTCCAGTAAGTTCATGGTATCCTGGAAGAAGCTCTTATATCTCTCTTAGAGATCATTCAGTGCAGCATTGTCATCAAGGCGCCAATGTACGTAGGTGGAGTCACTGTCATGATCTACACCGACATGACAAGGGAAGGGTAAACCAAGGAGCTTCAAACACTCCTTGGGTAAACATCTTCCAAACCTTATAACACGTATTTGGGCAGTGCTTGCTTCATCACAGCAGCTAGAACCTGATTTTTGATAGCGCCTTTTACCATGTTTACACCACTTGTAGAACCTTCCTTTCGTGAAATCAGAAAGTGATCTTTAGACCAGATCACCAGCCCTGATTAAAAGACGATGTAGCTCTAATTCAGCCCTTTTCCCCATAACTCATAATTATCTTGGTGCTAGCAGATCTATATGTTTTTAGAGCTACAGCAAAAGTTAAAGGTAACGTTTTCATATCCACCACGCTTTGTTTGCTGTAAAATTGTCATAGAACGCTTGTTTTTACTTAGGGACTTAGAGATGTCTTCCATCATGATGTTAGTTAAACTTTAAAAACTTTTTTACATCTTCTTCTTCGGTGTTCTGCCTAAGGGCAGGTCAAAACACCAGAGCCTTTAGTAGTTTCTCCATTGTTCTCTGTCTTGGGACTTCCGCTTCATGCTTTCATACGTTTCTGCCTCTTTCAGTTCCGACACCATCCCAATCCTTGGTCTACCTCTTCCCCTTTTGCCTTTCATTTTCCCTTCCAGCACATCTCTGAGCATGTTATTCCCCCTCAGGATGTACCCCAACCAGTTCTTCTTTCATCTCCTGATTGTTTCTCTCAAGATCCTTACTTCATTCACTCTGTTCAGTACTTCGTCATTTGTGACACGATCTTTCCAGCTAATTCCTTCCATTCTCCTCGACAACCACATTTCTAGGCTATCAATCCTCCTTTCTTCTGCTTTCTTTATCGTCCACGTCTCTGATGCATATAAAGCAACACTCCAGACCAGACACTTGAAAAGCCTCTTTCTTCAGTTCTTAGCCTTTGTTTTAGCTTTTTGGCTGTCAGTGTTCTGCTATGTTTTGAGAATGCATTCTTGGCTAGTGCAATTCGAGTTTTTATTTCTCTAGTGCTGTATGCATCATTTGAAATGACACTACCAAGATATGTGAACTGTTTGACCTGATCAACTTTCCTTCCACTGATTGTGATGTTCATATTTAGAATAAATTATGTTTTACATACTGGGAGAAAAACTGGTAAATGAACGGGTTGCTTGTACATTGAAAATTGAGGAAGCCAATTCAAATCCTCCCGACGAATTTTTATTTTCTCTTGATTTACTCTATCAATACCCGTTAAAAGGATCTAATCCAAAATAATTGAAAATTTCAACAACCCCCCCCCCCAAAAAAAAATAAACCCAACTCACTATGTTGAATGGAAACCAAAATATATCTGATCAAATATCTATTTGAATTAAAGGAAGACAACATTTTAAATTTCCTTACTGCTATAATTAATTTGCCATGAAAAATATATGAAAATAAATTATACAGACCGCAAATAAAATTGATAGAGAGAAAACAAAAGGGGGAGGGAGAGGGGAGGATAGAGAGTAAGAGGGTTATAGAGAAGTGTAACGGGAGATAATAATGGAGAGAGATAAAGAGAAGAGAAGAGAGACAGAGAGAGGTGGAGAGAGAGAGGAAAGATAAAGAGAGGGAATGTGGAACGGGACCGGAGAAATTTGTGACAAAGAGAGGGATTGAAAGTATGAAGGAATTATAACGCAAAATAAAAGAGACGACGTAAAGAAGGAAGGAGAGAGGTGAAGAGGAGTGTCGCTGCGTGTTTGTGTGTGTGCGGTGTGTGTGTATGTGTGTGTGTGTGGGTAAGTGGGTGGGTGGGTTGGGCATATGATAGGGAGACAATAGTGGGGAAAGGGGATAATGAGTATGTTTGTGAGATTATAATGAGTTCGTATTAATGCCTTCATAACATCACGCTCTGTATTATGAATGGCTCGGAAATATTACCCCAAAAAGTCTCTCTTTTGACCGATTTTCCTTAAAACCATGTTACTTAAATGGCCCCAAAAATGGAAAAAAATACATATAACTTATAAAACCAAATATGTTCCAGAAAGCGGAGACTTGCTTTAGACGTTGGCAAAGTTTCAGAGGCAATTGAATATTTTAAACACAATCTAAACAAAACTTCAAAATTTGAAACCGAAAACGAGTAAAAAAACAGACAAATTGGTCGCAAATCGACGACGTCGCTTCCGCGATGTTAACGTCGCTCCGCGATGTTAACGTCGCTATCATCGATCTCAGGGACGAAATGCCAGGAAAACTAACTCATTGTGGTGCATCGTATACTATCGGTTAATCAAACTCAAAAAAAGAAAATAAAAAATGAAGCCCTAAAAATATGTTGGGGACACGATTTGTGTGATAGTGTCAAGTGCACCTCCCTGTACATTGTCTCAAAAGTAACTTCCGGTAGTGACGTCACAAAATGTGTGATTTTGGAGGGAAGGCCACAGCTCAGACCCGGCAGCAATTCATTTTTGTGAGGCCCAGGGTCCATCCCAACCCCCTATGGGGTCAGTTGTTCCGGCGCTTTTCGCTTGAATAAATCTTCTGGGATGCCGGACTATATGTGTTCAGATGAGTAAATAACTGTTGACTTGAATCCCAATATGTGTTCAGATGAGTAAATAACTGTTGACTTGAATCCCAATATGTGTTCAGATGAGTAAATAACTGTTGACTTTTAAAAATGCTCCAAATTTTATTGTCCGGAAAGGATATTTATTTTGCCCCTTTTCTCGTGGGCCCGGCAGCCGCTGAGCAGCGCCAGAAGGACATTGCTCTATCCCCCTCTTGTTGAACGCCAAACAGGGAAGCAGCAACTACCATTTTTTAACGTCTTTTGGTATGACGCGGCCGGGGCTCGAACCCATGACCTCCCGATTATGAGGCGAACGCTCTGTCCACTGAGCCAACACATCGGTTGTGTTGACTTGAATCCCAATATGTGTTCAGATGAGTAAATAACTGTTGACTTGAATCCCAATGTGTGTTCAGATGAGTAAATAACTGTTGACTTGAATCCCAATATGTGTTCAGATGAGTAAATAACTGTTGACTTGAATCCCAATATGTGTTCAGATGAGTTTACAGTGGAGCAGGCAGTGGAAGCTATAGGATTTGGCTGGTATCAGATCAGAATATCAGCTTTGACAGGCTTTTGTTGGGTATGTACTACAGTATTGTCTGGATATCTGTTTAATTCTTCAAAGAGATTCAATAAAAATTGAATGATATCCAAATTGCAATTTATTTGATTATAAATGCGTCTTGGCATCCTTTCAGAATGGCAGGCGAATTGCTTGTTTTACTTTTGAGATATCTGTCATATCAATAATCATACTCAAATTTTGAAAACTGTTCCTGGAATGCATTTCAAACCATGTGCATTTCAAAGCAGCATAACATACACCGCATTTCTTGACGTGAAGGCTCCATCCCTAATGTGCTGCTAAGCTTGCAACAAAGTGGTAGTAAATTAGTTGTGTGTGGCCGTATGTTATTAGCGTTGTTTGTTTTTACTGTTTTAAGATAATAAATGACTTTCATTAGATCTGAAACTTTTAGAAGTTTGTTTTTAAGGTCGGAGCAATAGATCACCGTTTTGCACTTGGGTGATTTTGACCCTACTTCAATATTACTGTGCATACATGTATTGAGGAACTTGCTACATGTAAATATGCTTCATGTACAGTTACACAGATTCAGTATCTCTATTAGAGACAAGAGTTTGATCTTGTTGATGATGCAATTGGTTTAAACACAAGTTGCTTGTGATTTGTGTTTAATTGCAAATGATTATATTGTTTGAGTAAAACTGGAAAGATGTTTTAATGCCATTTACAAAGTAGTATAACTCGTACATGTTTAGAGTAAATGCCTTTAATTATTTATTTTTTCCTGTAGGAAATATGAAAATCTCATCTCTGTTTTGCCAAGAAAAAGAGAGACATTGTTGTATATCATATGTGGCATGCAACTCCTGATAGCAATGTACTTTGATCATAAATGAACCTTTCTTGCTCCTTTCTTTATTAAATGCAAGGAAATACAGAAGTAGGATGGGGGGGGGGGTCCGTTGTCTGACACTTAAGCAGATAAAAACATCATCTTTTGCTCTCGATTTTCTGAAAATTTGTGCAGTAAATAGCAAAAATATTTGTGAATATTTGTGCTTTGTTTTATTGTCTGATATTATTTTCAATCGATAAATGAAATATTGATCACAAATCTCCTAAAATTGCGGTCTTTGTCCGGACATACAACAACCAGATATACAATAAGGTTCTACTATCTGACCCTTTGCAGAGTAGTATCACTCACCCTGAATTCTTGATACATTCAGAGCAATGAAATAAGGGGGATAACTTGAATGATATTCTTTACATAGATGGCTGATGCTATGGAGATGATGATACTATCTATCTTATCACCTATCTTAAGATGCGAATGGAGATTAGCATCATGGCAAGAAGCTCTTATTACAACCGTTGTCTTCATTGGTATGTTCATTAGCTCTACCATCTGGGGTATGATCTGTGACAAATTTGGAAGAAGATCGGTGAGTAGATTTTTCTTTTACTCTTTTAAAGTATATATTTCTGTTTTACAATTCAAATATCAACACAAATGTCTACTGACAAAAAGTCAATTGATGTGCAGGGCTACATACAATTTTAATGCTTGATTGTTTGGATTTAGGTTTAGGGATAGAATTTATTCTACAGCAAGGTATAGGGTTAGGATAAAGGGGGTAGTGCAGGGTATAACAAAGTAGCTGTTCTCTATCCAAGTTCCTCAAAGAAATAAAATGTGATGTGGTTTGAGGACAAAAAAAAAAATAAAAAATGGGAGAAAGGTACCTACATGTCTGGTGAAATTGTGTTCAATGATGCAAGACTGTAGAAACAAACTATACTCTATTGTATTATATAATTAATCCACATTGAATTATTTTTCTGATAAAAACCCAATTATGGGTTGTTTTGTGATCAGGGTACATCGTCAAAAAATGGCCTTCTGTGCACCATAAAAAGATATATAGGTACTGTAATCTCAAATCTTTGATGGCAAGCTATTGGGCACTGTTAGAGCAAACTGCAAGAGAAAAATAAATTATTAAAATAAACATTTACTTCTAAAAATTGACCATACCTGGTATTTTAGGGCAAAATTACTATCTCATTTTATTTTTTTATAATTTTGAGCCTACGCATCTTTATTATTAGCAATCATTAGGCTTGTTTTTCCAATCAGAATTGACTACTAAAATGCGATTGTTTAATAACTGAAAACCAGAGAAGCTACAGTTAATCTGATTTTTTGTGACCATTGACCAAAAATGGGGTGCCAATTCTGTCAAAAAGTGTCCTTTGCGAATTCTGTGTTTTTACGCATAGTTAGACATCACTTGATGAACAATGCTTTTCTCTGTAAGAACTCTTGTATATATGCAACAAACTTTTCCCCCAAATCCATTTATTTTTCAGACAGTTCACGTTACAATGTTGTCAAATCACGTTCTGTCAAAAAGCGTCCTCTCCGAAAAATGAAGCAATTGACTTTACTTTACATGTACTAAAAAATTTGAACCCCTATAGAAAAATAAGTTGGTGGCCTCATGCCTCAAAATTTAAAAGCAATATGATTTCATTTGTCTAGAACACATACACAAAAATTGAGGAAAAACAAAACTTTTTTTTTTTGGTCCAGTGAGACAAATGAGTTTACCCTGATCGTAAAACAACCCTTATACATGTATTCATGTGCTATCTGATTGTATATTTGTTGTGTTATAGGGTTTGATTCTTGCCAGTATTTGGATTTTCTATTTTGGAGTTGTGAGCAGTTTTTCGCCTACATTCGGCTGGATTCTTGTTATGAGAGGTCTAGTAGGAATAGGTGTTGGAGGAGTTCCTCAGTCGTGAGTTTGCTTACTTTCAATTTATAGAAACCATGGTAGTTTTATTTATTCAGCCATAAAAGTTAAAAACAATATTATAGTGTATACATACAAACTTCCAAATTAAATTGTAAGTACATACATACATGTAAGAACATTTGAATTTATATCTATGGAAAAGTTACATGTAGGAGGAGTGTAACTTAATAAGAAGGAGAAAGACATGTTTATACCTACATTGTACAAGAATGTTCATCTATGGGCTAGGGTTTACAAAAATGAAAAACATCACTGGTGCTCGGATGCTCCAAATTTTATTGTCCGAATCGGATATTCTTTTTGCCCTTGTCCCGTGGGCTTGGCAGCCGCTGAGCAGCGCCAGATGGACGTTGCTCTATCCCCCTTGTAATTCAACAAATATGTTACAACATAATTTGTCTAAAACTTTTTTTGGGTCAAAGTATTTATTTCCTAAGGCAACTTGATTAATATACAAATTATTACCTTTCCATACATTTTAGATTGTTAAACATATTTTCGAAGCATACTTCTCTACAGTTCTGCACATGAGCGATTTGATTCATAAATACTTTTGGTAGAGTGGATACATGTAATGCTCATAAAATAATCTCCTTTATTTACAGAGTAATCATAAAGTACTTTTATAAAATCTACCTATTTGGTGTAGGCCTACATGCTAAACAACTTGAATTCCATGCTAACACTGTTAATAAGCTCAGCTGAATATATTAACATTGTAATGTACATGTATTTCATCCATTATTCATTCTATTATTGATTTTCTTGTTTAAGGGTCACGCTGTATTCAGAGTTTCTCCCATCCAAGGTCAGAGGATTATGTGTGACTTTCATTGAGGTGAGATAGGTGTGAGTGTGTGAAATGGTATGCGTGGAAGGGTGTTTGTAAGTATGCAAGAGGATTGAGGAAAGGTCTTACATCCAATGTATAAACTGTTAACAAAACTACACACCCTATGCGACAACATTTACAAATTGAAAACTGAAGTGTGATGAAGTTTGAACCAAACTAAACATTAATAAATTGATTAAGTGGGTATTTATTTTGGCATGTTTATATCAGGCATTCTGAACTGAATCATTGTGACATAGTTTTTTGGGTATGTCTAAGTCTTTATCCAGTATGCATTATGATGTATTTATTATTTATTATTTATTCGGCTCTTTGAAACACATAAGTATATATATTCATTTAAAAAAAAATTACAAGAATAAAAGTACAAAATCAATGCAAATTATTTTGTAGCAGTCAACCCAGTGCATCAGTGGCGGCCAGGGAAGAGGAAAGCAAACTTAATCACTGTGACTATTATAGTCCCTCTGCTCAAAAATATTATAAGGTTTTTGGTTTATTTCTCGGCAAAGTCATGCCAAAGACTTACAAAAACGGTACGTACAGCTGCCTTCTAGCAAGGCGCTTGGGGTAATAATAACATATCATGTTATGCAGGGCATATTAGAATCATAAGTATCCCTTGAAATGCGAAGGAAAAAGCTTTATAATTAATCATGAAGTCCATTGAATGATGTATTACATGTTCCGCTATGTGAAGAATCATTTATGTATCATATTAAAACAAAAATACTACTTTGTGTTTGTGAAACAGATCTTTTGGGCAATTGGTACCATCTTTGAGGTGTGTCTAGCTCTCGTTGTCATGCCAACTCTAGGATGGAATTACCTTCTTTTATTCTCATCTATTCCTATGCTCATCTTTATCATATTATGTAAGGTAAGTAATATGAACAGGAATTAATTGAACAGATTTCATGATTCTTTTATTTTTTTGAACACTTTCATTTGGTGAATAGGAACACTAATTCATAACGTGAACACGAACACTATTTCATTAGGTGAAAAAGTAGACTATAATTCATGATCTGAATAGAAACACTATTTTATAAGCTGAACAGGAACTCTGTTACAGGAGCTGAATATGAAATTTCCTTGTACATTATATACTGTTCAAAGAAAAATGTTCTTCATGGACAAGTTTGTTTGTTGCAAGTGAACAAATAATTGATTATTAATAGACTGTTTCAAGTGGCTATTCCACATTTGAGTATACAGCACACACCCTTAACAAGGTGCTCAGGACTTAAAGCTAGTTTCCTTTTTGTTAATAATTAAATCTCATTATCCCGAGCACATACATGTACATGTTTTTGCATTTTGTTTGAAATTGGGACTGTTACAACTGGAGAGTTGCATTGATATAAGAATATCTTATTGTATCTTTGCTCATTATAATATAGATATAGTGACTGCCATGAGGGGCAATAGTTGTTTCTAAAGCTCGAGGGGGCCTTCCATCCAGCTATGACCCCGAGGCTTGCCGAGGGGTTATAGCTGGATGGAAGGCCCCCGAGAGCCTTTAGAAACAACTATGCCCCGAATATTAAGGCAGTCACTATATATTTTATATACCGAAGAAAAACTCACCATTTTTTTTCTTTTTTTGCCTAGCACCAGCGTAGAACCTCTGCAGAACATTATCCAGCTCTGAATTTGGCAGTTCGTTCACGCTAACGTTAGATCTAACGTTAGATATTCTTCAAAAACATTCACGGCAAATTTCAAGGAATTTTTAGTGTTCTTACTATCTGCTGCATGAATTAAATCACGCAATTGATCTAGGCCTATATATCTTCATCCAAAAGTTCGAATCGCGGAACGCTGTCCTGTGCCATTGTTGCATTAAATTCACGTAAAAAAGGTAAACAAATCCAAATTAACCGCCTTGAAAGTTATACGTCTGATCTGAGCTGCGCAATCGTCCCGTAGCAACCTAATGTTAGCAATCAATTTATTGCATTGCGAATATACGGTGTCTGCGCTCGCACAAAACACGGATCGTATCAACAATTGACTGCCGTTGAAAAAATGTCTATTAAAAACGACTATTGAACGATGACTATTGAACGCTCAGCCTCCCTGGCCAGGCCTGGCTAAAACTATGACCAGACTTTTGACCAATCAGAGGACAGGATTATTCAACATTCTTAGCATGAGTTATATAATGGGAATTAACTGTATTTGTTTTACAGTGGTTGCCAGAGAGTGCTAGATATCAGGTTGCATGTGGAAATCAACAGAAAGCACATGACATCCTTAAGAATGTTGCTCTAGCTAACAACAAACCAATGCCACTAGGAAAACTCAAATGTGAAAATGTGCAGGTAAGTGATATTTGCTTCTATTCAAGATAAACATCTTTAATGTTAGGATTAGATCACTATTTTGCTATTTAAAAAAAAAAAAACATGTAATACCTCAGGCACTTAATGAATTGTTTCCACCATTCATTGGACTATTACCTTTTTTTTCCCTTTCTTTTTTATCCAAAAATAACATGTTCAGAAACTCAGAGACGTCTCAGATTTCTTTTTTTTTTTCTGTTGCGGAGATATCTCTGATACTTTTTTTTCTTGTGTTGCCGAGACGTTTGAAAACCGTATCAAACCCGTATCAAAATAGTTTCAAATCCATCTCAAACCCCGTCTCATGGCAAGAGAGATACGATCATTAGTATAGTGAGTCTCATTTTATTGAGCACTGAGAGTCATGTGGACACATTAGTATAGTGAGTCTCATTTTATTGAGCACTGAGACTCATTTGTGACACATTTAGTATAGTGAGTCTCATTTTATTGAGCACTGAGACTCATGTGGACACATTAGTAAGTGAGTCTCATTTTATTGAGCACTGAGACTCATGTGGACACATTAGTATAGTGAGTCTCATTTTATTGAGCACTGAGATCATTGTGGACACATTAGTATAGTGAGTCTCATTTATTGAGCACTGAGACTCATGTGGACACATTAGTATAGTGAGTCTCATTTTATTGAGCACTGAGACTCATTGTGGACACATTAGTATAGTGAGTCTCATTTTATTGAGCACTGAGACTCATGTGGACACATTAGTATAGTGAGTCTCATTTTATTGAGCATTGAGACTCATGTGGACACATTGGTATAGTGAGTCTCATTTTATTGAGCACTGAGACTCATGTGGACACATAGTATAGTGAGTCTCATTTTATTGAGCACTGAGACTCATGTGGACACATTAGTATAGTAAGTCTCATTTTATTGAGCACTGACACTCATGTGGACATATCTCTCTCTCTCTTAATTGATTTTCTTCTGTAGATTTAATTCAAAGACCCATGACAATGCAATTAACACAATCACACTGGCATACATGTGTGTGTTGATCTAATTACAAGTAGAACAAATAGTATGTTCATAAACAAAACAAAGAGAACCTCACATGTTTCACCAATCCTCCAGTTGAGTATGAAGAGAGTTTCATGACATTTTCATTTTCATTTAATACCTAGATGTCCAGTTTTTATAAAGAGATATACATTGTACTTTAATAACTATGATATTTTATGTATTTTTTTGTGCCTCCCCCCCCCCCCCCATGAGCTTGTGATACATGTATGGAGCATGTATTCTGTTTATATCACCATTAATGCAGCATGTTCTAGGCATTTGTTTCGTGCATTTTTGAATAATTTTTGGGTGATCATTTCTTTGAACAAACCTTTAATTACAACCACCACCCTGATAGCATTTCATGTTGATATCAAGTCTCTCTCAATCCTCATTCATCTCTGTTGGCAATCATACCTTGAACATTTAGCTAAAGTCAATTTTGTTGATCACTTTGATAGAAACGTGGATCATACAAAGATCTGTTCAGAACCAGAGAACTTGGTATCACTACAGGTCTTCTACTCTTCATCTGGTAAGTGTATTGTAGAGCAGCCTCAAAAACACCAATAAGTCACAAAAAACAGCAGAATAAATGGCAGAAAAAACAGTTTGTTCTGTATATGATATCATTGATAGCCTCTTCTTCTAATGTAATGTGGTAAGAGACTATAAGTGTTTGGTCTCATTGAATTTCATTGAATCTCTAGTTTCTGAAATCACATAAAACCTAGCTATGAATTTTGGCGACTTATTGGAAGTTTTGAGCCAGAGGTAATCACCTGCATTATGATCAAAGATAAAATGGTGCAAATGCATTGTTATTGTCAACAGTGAATTCTTAACTTGTTGGATAAAAGATGAAATGTTTTATACCAATTCCACAGGTAACATGAGTAAGCGAGACTGTTATTGAATACATTTATTTGAATTCAATTTTTGATAAATGATGTTCATAACACAGAAGCACTTCTTTGAATGAGCAATTCTAAGTCTTTATTCCATTAACCCTAATCAGGCCGGGCTTTTTTGGCTGTCCTATGGCCGGGGGGGGTTAAATCAACCCCCCCCCTGAGATCTCGGCCGCCGATCGAGCGAACGCCGCGAAATTTTGCACAATGGTAGTGTGCAATGTAATCTAAAAGTTGGCATCGTTAATTTTCCTGAAATAATGTTATTTTATTTTATATCAATTAATTATGTTAATTTATGCATAATTTATTCTTTTTGCTCTAATTTACTAAATAAAGCTCCTAGAATGCTGAAATTGAGTCTAAATATTCTTTGTACCATTCCCAACAATTGTACTTGAAAAAAAATTCGGTATCAAAATTATTTTCTTATGTATTTTATTGTTTTACACGAATTTCTTATGTATTTCTTTGTTTTTCGACCTTTTGTTTTTCTTTGTTTTTTGGTCAAATTGATTGCAGAATCTTTTTGAAGCATAATTATGCTAAAATAAATGATTTTAGCCAGTGAAAGTGAAAATAATCATATGATTATGAATTACATGAGAAAATTCTATTTGCATTGACTTTGTACACAAAATCACGTTTTTGAGCGGTTTTCGGTCTGACGGATATTTTTTGAAAATCGTGCAGCGTCGTCACCGTATGCCCGATTTTCGTGAAAACGATTTCAAAGATGCGCAAGACTTGAAAGTAAAAAGTCATTGAGCGGCGCAGTCAAAAAATTTCGCGCGGCGGCATGGTCACGGAAAATGTCGAGGGGGGGGTTGATTCAACCCCCCCCCCGGCCTGATTAGGGTTAAGGTGTCTTGGGGCAATGACTTTCCCTCTTACCCATGATGTTATCTGTGGAATTTCTCTCATTGAGATCTCATACATGAATGTATCATGCAGTATTCTCATATTTTATGGAGAATGAAACAAGTTTTGAATGATTTCAATTAAGACATTGGAACTAGGATCGTGCCTGTAATATCAAATATTTTCCTGGGACTCATAAAACAGTGTGTATGTGATTGATTGAATTGGTCACTTTGAGATGTGATAATCTAGTCATGTTTAATAATCAAACATGCTATTCAGTGAAATTAAGTAGTGCCAAACTTTGATCACTCCAGACACATTTCATTTTCAATGTTTTCATGATAGATTACTGAGATCATTCAGAAACTCTCTCTCTTTATG
>CALNVZ010003434.1:42873376-42892991 GCA_940671915.1 Paracentrotus lividus | reverse complement strand
TTCAGAACACAAGCTCACTTCCATTCATTGATGGTGATATCATCCTGCAAGATTACATTTGACCCAATGCTTCAGGAGTGCTGTACTTTAGATACATGTATCTTAAAAATCAATAAATCTTATAAATGAGGCATGATATCAATGAGGAATGTAGGATTTTACATAACTGATACCAAATCAAATAATGATATGTAGATATCTTATCACTCAAACTTTAATATTTTCATTTTATTATTAGTGTTATTATTATTATTTTTTATTTTAATTTTTTTTTTGTTATTATTTTTAATATTTATTTATTTATTTATTATTATTATTATCTCATTAATTTATTTTTTAATTTTTTTTTTGGGGGGGGGAGGGAGGCGGTTGAATTGATTCTTTCTTTCGTGTCCACTGTTTAAAACATAAATTAGAAATATATATGTACACACACACATAAAAGAAAAGAAAAAAGAGGATGGATGGATTTATAAGACATTTCAAGTCAAGAATACAGTTTGGGTTTCAATAATTGAAATAATTGGTCATGCTCCATTGTGTTCATTTCTTTGACAGGTTTGCAAATGCCTTTTCATATTATGGTCTTGTTCTACTCAGCACAGAACTCTTTGCATATGGAGATTCATGCTCGGGTAAATACTTCAATATTTGTTATGATGACAATTATTTTCTTAGGCTTCTTCTTAAGATCAATAGTATTGTTAAATCCCTTCATGTAACATTATTCACTTTGATTCGCAACCGTTTCTGCAACACAAGACTCCCTCAAACAAAAGCAAACTATACAGTGTTTTGGGATTAGCCTGCCACCCAGGTGGCATGATTGATACACACCCAACATGATTGATACACACCAAGGTGTGTAGCTTCGATGTCCCTGGGCCTTCAAAGTACACTGTAGCTTTACTTCCTGTGTATAGGAGCACCAGGGGCCTTAGGTTTCTTTGATTTCTCGGCCTTCCTCTCTACTCTTGCTTCTGCTTTGAACATTTTTTATTTGTCTTCAGAGTTATAATGTAATGTGTTCTGCTTGCATTCTGCTAATAATTTCCACCCCATGATTTATCAACCATCTTGAGTTTCTATCTCTTTGTGATAATGTCAGCACCTACCATTGTGTCCTTGATATCAAAGACTGATCCTGACTGCTCATATTAAAGGGGACCAATACCCAAGGAATTAATCATTTTTATATGAAAGAACACAATCAGAGGAGCAATTAAAAAAAAGTTTCATCAAAATCGGTTATAAAATAAGAAAGTTATGGAAGTTTGAAAAGTCTTGTTTTACCCTTTATGGGGATCCTCAAACTGGCAACATCGGCTTCAAAATGGCAGATTTTATGGACAACTCTCCATTTGTTTTGTACACAAATTTTCAGATTTTCCCCATTTTCTTTCAAAATATATCTTATTTACTTCTGAGCTCAAAATATGTCATGGAAAAATATATTTCACACAACATATGTTGAGCTCAGAAGGAGGTAAGACATATTTTGAAAGAAAATGGGGAAAATCTGAAAAATTTGTGTACAAAACCAATGGGAAGTTGTCCATAAAATCGGCCATTTTGAAGCTGATGTTGCCAATTTGAGGATCCCCATAGAAGGTAAAACGAGACTTTTTAAACTTTCATAACTTTCTTATTTTATAACCGATTTTGATGAAACTTTTTTTTAATTGCTCCTCTCATTATGCTCTTTCCTATAAATTGATTATTTCCTTGGGTATTGGTTTCCTTTAAATTGTGCAAGTAATTTTTGACGTCGCAATCAAGTTGTCAGATTTACGCTACACGCATGCGCTTGAAATAATGAGGTTACGCGCGCTCACTGTAAATTATGGTTATGTACACAAAAAAAAGCCCTGAAGATCTCCTCGTTATTTACAACTGTCGTGGCCATATAACGAATTACGCAGTGGCAAGGAGAGTGTATCTGACCAATCAGAAACTTTCTTTCATACCCCTATCATATATATTTCTTTATTGTAACAGATGATTATGAGAATCCAGTGGTAGAAGTCATAGAATGTTTTCATGTATATATATATATATATATATTCAATTTAACCCTTTGGGTGCGACGGGCTTCTACAGAAGCCGAGCGAGGTGTTCAGTCTGCTACGACGGGCTTCTACAGAAGCCGAGATAATTCCCTAATATATTAACAAACTTTTTAACTTTTCACCAGCTTTTTTAGGGCTAAATTCTTGAGGAAAAGGACGAAGATATATTCATTTTCAATATCCATGAAAGAAATAACCTAGTTACGTGGAAAAAAATCAAGAACAATTCACTTCATTTCAACATTACTATATTTTTTTACATAAGAAACGAATTCCCGATCTTAACTTTTGGCGTACGCGTCCGGAGGGGAAGAAATAATCAAATAAAGCTAGCTCGAGAGGAGAAATACGAGAGATAAATTGAGAATGAGAAGAAGAGAGAGAAATAGAAAGGTTAAGGGGTTAAAATAATGTTCATTATTATAGATATATATATAAAGCATTAGTTGCATGGAAAATAAGCCTTTCGTTTTCCGATTCTATAAGGTTATATACTTATCACGAAAATGAGAGGGGTTTGTTATCTGACATTTTGCTTGAACTATTTTGTTGTAACTATAATGATGTAGTGAAATGTAAAGTATGCCAAATGCAGTAGGTATTATAATTTATAAGTCCGCTTTTATTTCAAAACGTACACCTGCGCTTTTAATGAATGGGCTTAGTCAAAGGTGCCATTGTCCAGAGGTGCGAAGCCGGCCGCTATGGTCTTTAATCCATATTTTATAGAAATAATTTGAAAGAAACAGGACCTCTTTTCAAGAGCTATTCAGTAGGCTCATCGATCGAACCGTGCGTGCCGCACATGCATTACGCACTTTGCATTGTGAATCTACTGGAAAGGAAGAAAGCGGAACTTCTGCCAAAATGACTGTTTTTCTTTACCAAATAACGCGTCTTATATTTGGTTTTGATGACTATGCCTTACAGTGTTAGATAGAAGAATGTCTGCCCTGTCATGTTTACATTTACTACAAATCATGAAAATGACCGAGTTAGATGCAAGGAGTAATGAAAGCACAAAACATCACAAATTTCTATAATACTCTCAGTGTACAAGAAATCGCTCCGCCACAGGGGTAACAAACGCGTTTCACGGGCCCGCGCTCAAAGGGTTAAAGTGGACATTTAGCTGAAATTTTAATGTGGCGCTGTGCATTTGAAATGCAAATTAAAATCTGAAATAAACACATAGGTTTCTTTACATTATGACCAATTATTAAGTTCAAACATTATTTGATCCACTTTTGTTACGCTGAATAATTAATCAAACAGGAATTTGCACATATGAGACTATGGTGCTTTAAAAGCCTCTTATTTTTGTATCTGGTCACTTTTGTCAGATTTTGTTGTTGCTTAAAGTAATTATCACGGACTACTCTAACATGGCATATGCTCACAGGTAATTTAGATCTAGTTATTTACTGTTGTTAATTGTTGCATTTAAGGCACTGGTCGTGTCACTCACGTTTTGGATGTCGTGTCACTCACGACACATATAGGCGGACCATTTTCCACAGAGTGGGAATGATTGATAAGGACAATGAATGTCAGAGAGGTACTCTCTTCATGTACATATACAAGCACTTACGGTACCCTTAGAGATCTACTTGGGCACCAATCCAACCATAACCAATCATGGTCAGAAACCCATGTCCAAAATTTGTCGTGTTCGCTCACGCTCTGTTTTTTAATCATAATTTCCAGGACCAATTGTAAAATTCAAATCCAACTGGTAATGCATGACAAATGCCTCTTCTACATTATACATAATATGGTATTCGTGATCCATTCATAACCTACAAGTGCGAAGATATGCACCCTTCTGTCTGTCCAAATGTCGTGTCACTCACGTTTGAATATGACCATGTATATCTTTTTATTGTAACAGATAATAATGAGAATCCAGTGGTAGATGATATGGGATGTTTTGATGAATGTAAGACACTTACTACAGCAGATTATATCTCTCTACTGTGGACAACAATGGCTGAACTACCAGGTGAATAATACATCACTTTTAAAAATTTTATACTTTATTGATTAAATCTGATTAGATTAAATAATAATTCATTATATACATATTTCATCAGGCATCCTGTTTTGCCTCGTGACATATTTGGCCATCTAGCCTCAGTGAATATAAATCTTTGACCTCATTGTCGCATTTAATTGTACCATTAAACCTGTAAACATTCATTGTAATTCATAAATTGAAACCGAATAGAGAGGGGGAAATTTATTGCAAAAACTTACCGTGAAGACCTGAAATTTCAACAACAAAAAATTGTCGCAAAAACTTACTTTGAGGAATAGAATTCATAAAAATGGTTTACATAAACTATTATTTACAATGACAATGTTTTCCATAGATCCAATACCATGGTCTACATAATATATTGAATCATATGATACCTTCTTGACCATGGTTTACGTAAACAGTTTTGTGGATGTGGAACAAACAGTTTATTTTGGGTAAAGATTGAAAGATATGTCAGGGCTCCACACAAATTGTTTTGATAGGAGGGTTTGGATCATATATCTTAGGGTTGGTGTGCACAGGACCCTTTTTTATTTGTATATTCTGGTGTCCAGAGTTCAAACTAGTGCACCCATGTGCACTAGGTTCCTATAATAAGCCATGAGTAAACTAGCACTCAAGAGCAGGGACATTTCTCATTATTCTAGAGGCAAGAATTACCGGGTAAGTAAAGAATACACATTTTCATGAAGTTGAAATGTTTTTTCTCTCAACATTGTATTGCAGGGCTTGTGATTACCTTCTTATTTATTGAAGTACTTGGACGAAAGAAGACAATGGCTGTTGAATTCTTGGGTTTCTCTCTTTTCACGTACCTCTTATTCATGTGTACATCACGGTAAGAATTAAGGCCACCTATAGGAGTTTCTCTCTTTTCACATACCTCTTATTCATGTGTAGGGGAGACCGGGGACAATTGTAACACGGGGCAATTGTAACAGAGGCTCCCATTCCTAACAGAAACACGCTAAAAACTTAACCTGTGTACAGAGCATGTACATTTCATCGCTCCACATGCTATTTGAGTGTAAACAGTTTTAACAATTATTTGAAGTTTTTACAGCAAAAAAACTGTTTTTTGAGCAAAAAAGTAATATCTCACACTACCCAATGTTTTTCTTCTGGACAAATATGTGGTCGAACTATGGCTGTCATTTTTATTTATTTAGAAGTTATATTCTTAGGCCTGTATTTTGCTAAAGTTTCAACGATTAATACCTGAGCTAAGATAGAAAAAAAAATCTCTTCCAAATATGGTTCCCACCACAGGGCAATAGTAACAATGCGTTAAGTAAATACTTTTGCCCCGTACCTAGCCCCGAGAGCAATTCAGCGCGCGCCATTCGCCCGTACAGGCAGCGTAAACTTCTGCAATAATCCCTAGTGCCATGCATATAACAAGTGAAAAATATATATTAACTGGCAAGCATTGTCTCTTTATTAATAATTAGTCTATGTGGTTAATGTGTTTAAATCTTGGATCTGTCAAGTGCATAAGCTTTGATAAGAAAACAAATGTACAATTTAACGTGTTACAATTGCCCCTGGACACGGGGCAATTGTAACACTCGACATCTTGTTTTGAAAAGGTAAGCTTCAAAATCAACTTGTTGTACTTAACCAAACCTATTCATATGTCAAGCTAAGATAGCATATCTTTAATTTAGTTTTAAGCAGTATTAGCTTTAATAAATTTGATAGGTCAAATTTGAAAAAAAACTGTTACAATTGTTCCCGTCTCCTCCCTACATCAAGGTAAGAATTAAGACCGACCTATCTGACTTTCTCTCTTTTCACATACCTTTTATTCATGTGTACATCAATGTAAGAACTGAGACCACCTTTGTTTCAGATTAATTGTCAAGAATGGTATAGCGGGAAGTGTACTCTCTTCTAAAAGGCTCTCTTCTACATCGACAGTGAAATTGGGTATGAAATGCAAGCTTGATCACCGCCATTTTGGTGTGAAAACAAAGAAAAAAGCCAATGTATTTAAGTGCCAAAAATAGAAGGGAGAAAATGCCTCTTGCAAGCATAAACTTGCAGTCAAAAAATTTGATCATCTAAAGACTTTATTATCAGAAAATATATCAAAAACTCTATTACTAGCAAGGTTTGTGTGTTTTCTACAATGTGCGATATTTGAATTCGATATCTACAAATAAATAAGAAGTGCACACGTTACTTTAAAACGTCTTGGACTTTATTCAGTCAACTTGAAAATGAAGTCCCCGCACCACATAGAACATTCAAATCGTGTCTCTCAGTATGCATAATACATACAACCAGATACTCATGATTGAAGATAGGATATATTAAAAAGTACCAATAAGTAATAATTTGAAGCGAAATTGTTGAATTTATACGAGAAAATGTGTATAGCCAGCAGTAGCTTCTTTAGACATGTGATTCCTCGTCGATGAACGCATGGCCGGAATTGAGAATTGTGGCATTTATTTTGTTTTTATGCATCTGATAACATGATAATATGATTTACTTTCAGAACTGTCCTGACGGCATTCCTCTTTGCTGCTAGAGCATTCATTCTCGGGGTTCCAAGCTGCCTATTTTACACCCCAGAGGTAAGCATATTAACCCTAACGTCATTTTCGTGCTAGAGCAATTATTCAGGGGGTCCCAAGCTTGCCTATGTTACACCTCAGAGTAACATATTACCCTCAACATCAGTTTGGTGTTGGAGCATTCATCTCAGGGTGCCAAGCTGCCTATGTTAACCCCAGAGGTAAGCATATTAACCCTAACATCAGTTTGTGCAGAGCATTCATCTCAGGGGGTTCCAAGCTGCCTATGTTTTACACCCCAGAGGTAAGCATATTACCCTCAAAATCAGTTTGATGCTAAGCATTCATCTCAGGTCGGGTCCAAGGCCTGGCGCGATGTTTACACCCCAGAGTAAGCATATACCCTAACATCAGTTTGGTGCTAGAGCATTCATCTCAGGGGTCCCAAGCTGCCGATGTTACACCCCAGAGGTAAGCATATTAACCTTAACAATCACGTTTGGTGCTAGAGCATTCATCTCAGGGGGTTTCAAGCTGCCTATGTTTACACCCCAGAGGTAAGCATATTAACCCTAACATCAGTTTGGTGCTAGAGCATTCATCTCAGGGGGTTCCAAGCTGCCGATGTTTACACCCCAGAGGTAAGCATATTACCCTCAACATCTGTTTGGTGCTAAAGCATTTATATGTTTACACCCCAGAGATAAGCGTATTGCCCAAACATCTGTTTGGTGCTAAAACATTTATATGTTTACACCCCAGAGATAAGCATATTACCCTAACCACCCCCTTCGAGCCTAACATGTTTAGATAGATCTTTTTGCTGCTCATTTCAGGGGGTTCGTAGCTGTCTATGTTTACACCCCAGAGGTAAGCATATCACCCCAACATGTTTAGATAAAGCTGATTTGCTTCTAGAGCATTCATCACAGTGGGGTGACAGGCCAACTGTGTTGACACCTTAAGAGATAAACATTTTACCCCAGCCAGGCCCTTCAAGCCCAACATGTTTATCAAAATTTCCACTTAATTGCAAGGCCATTTATAGCAATGAAAAATTACCAAAATTGCAAAATTTTGCCCTCGTAAATTTCCTCAACTAGTAGAAAAAAAAATTTGTTAATACAGAAGTGTCCAAAGCCTAGATTCATTCAGTCATAATGTAATATGGAATGTAAAAGAACATAATTATATTCTCTTTATTGTTTACATTAATTGCCTAGACCAAATTTTATTCATATGAGAGTCCCAGAGGGTTTTTGTTTATTTATAAGTGACTGTTTCTCATGAGTCTAGGGTTAATATCATCTGTTATTATTTCAGCAGGTTTACCTGACTTCAACTAGAGCTGTAGTTCTAGGTTGCTGCAGTGTTATTCAGGAATCTATTACTGTATAAGTGGTTATTTTCACAAATTTTGCGAGTCTATCTTCATGAAAAGTTCCACTTCAAGATAAGGCTATTTATAGTAATGAAACATCACAAAATTTGCCAAATTATCCACTCGCATATTTTGAAAATATTTTGAAAACATGAAAATATTTTGAAAACTATTATAATTATTATTTGTCATTATTTCTGCAGGTTTACCCAACTTCAACCAGAGCTGTAGGTCTAGGATGCTGCAGTGCTGCTGCTAGGATAGGTGCTATTCTCACACCATTTTTTGCACAGGTAGGTGGGATGTAACTTGTAGTCCTCTATAAAATGTAGGATTTTACTTGAAAAGCCAAGTGTCACAGAGGTCAACTTAAGAAGTTTCATGTATTATGCTTGTTATTGCCATATCTCAAGAACCATATGCAATATGTACTTTAATTACCATAGTTATGTATCACCATGTCGAGCGTAAGTCAAAGATCTAGGGTTAACGTATGTACTGCAGTTCAAGATATTGGCCTAATTGTGGAGATTCAAACCTGATTAGGTCTTCATAAGTAGACAAGCTGATCACTAGATTTCTGGAGTAATAAGGTCAAAAAAATAAATGGTAGTAATTATGAATAAATACATGTAAATTCCCTTCAACAAATATTTAAATCTGCAAAATTAAATATTAAAAATGTGCAAAGAAAATGGGTTTCCATTGAGATGTGAACCGAGACTTCCTGATTGCTAGACAGGTGTTCTACCGACTGAGCTATGGCAAAGCCTCATGTCAGTATCCGTCCCAGCGAACCCCTTAGCTTTCAATGATAATTGATCAGAAGCTTTAGAACCTGACATTAACCTGAAGGATAGAAATCAATTTGGGGATAAATGCAAGGGATCATGCTGAATTGATGCAGCTTTTTGATATAAATTTGAACAAAGAGTGAAACAAAGAGAGAAAATATTCAAACCAGTGTTTCCATTTTTTTTATCCATCAGCTGATAACAAATTTGTATTGGTATAGCTTTATATGTACATGTATCTTGTCACCTACTAACCCAAATGCCTGTTGGTCTGTCAGTTGTCGGCCTCAGTTTTAATAGACCCCTCCATGCTATTCTGTCCTGCATCATTGTCTTTACCACATAAACAATTAATAGTACACCATGTAGTTATGAGAGCCATAAAATACCCTAATTAATATTGTGGGCCTTTACTTAAAAAACAGAAGGTGTACATGTAAAGCTGTGCCTGATAGACTTCTTTGAATCATTTGCATTGTTTGTTATGTTTTCGCAGGTACTCCTTCCTGTGTCTAAGAACTTGACCGTAGGTGTTTATGGAACTGTGTGTGTGTTTGGAGCCATAGCATGTCTTCTTCTTCCCATAGAGACCAAAGGAAGAGCTATGCAGGTAAATATAACATAATCAGGAACATATATACACTGTGTCCAAGATTTAAAAGGGGGGAAACAAAGAAAGAAAGAAAGAAAAAGAATACTTAACTTTGAAAGCCTTGTATTAAAATTGTATAACTTAATTGCCATTAATCTTTATTACATGTGAAAGAGTAATTCATAATCTGTTCAATTATACCAAATTAGTACCTGTCATGTGATGGATAACTGTGCTTGGGCTTTAAAAAATGTGTGTCAAAATCAACTTGTATTATATTTGGGCAGAAACAACACATGCATTGAGTCTAATAAAGACTTTTTAAAATTATGAATCGACTCATGAAAAATTTCAAGGCTTACCTCAACAATGAATAAATGATGAGAAAGTTCCTTCTGCCCAACCTTGCTATGAGGTAATTTTGACACAAGTTTTGAAAAGCCGAAGTGCTCAGTCATTCATGACAGAACAGGTACAAGTTTGGCATCATTTGGCAGAAGATGAGTTACTCTTTAACATCAAATAAAATTAATGTCACATCCGTCATACAATTTTAATACAAGGCTCTCAAAGCTAGGTATACTCTGCTTGGGATGCACTGTATAATCCTGAATTCATTACATCCAGTGGTGAGTGTACCTTGGAAGTGTTTTTTAGCTATAACAAGGAAAAACAGTTCATAATCATAAGTGTGCAAATTTTTGTAAAATGTTTAATTTGGCCTGAAACATAAGCAATTTTGTAAGGAACATTTTGACTTTTTCTAAATTTTGCACTCGTACCATTTCTTAAGGCATATATGTTTATGTGCTCGTAAACCTGGTCACAAAGCTATGCAATTATTTGAATTTTACTACCAGGAGATATAAAAGATTTATGATTATTATTCAGAGAGATACAATAGATTACAAAATGGCGTCTAGATGACATCATGATATGTTGATGAGAATGGAAAGTCACAATGTTCAGATTTTATCAATATACTAAATTAAAAATGAATTGATTCAGTATTTATTCATTACTTTTTAAGATATCCTTGGAACAAAAATGATAAAAAAGAAATGAATTTACGAAATGATAATTCAGACAATAACAAGAGGTGTTATGAACAGAAGAACATACCACCTAATGATACTGGATAAAGATACATGTATCACCTCTTACCACCTAATGATACTGGATAAAGATACATGTATCACCTCTTACCACCTAATGATACTGGATAAAGATACATGTATCACCTCTTTGGTTGTATGTCATATGATGAATTTATAATTTTTTTAAAATTAAATTGTGAAATGATGTGTTTTATATTCCTATCTGTACAAATTTGTCCATATTACTTGTATTTAAAAAGTATTTCCAATTGATGTCATTGTTTTTTCAGTCCTCTAACCAGCCCCAGTCTGATGAGTGAGAATGATGGATCACACCCTGCCATGATCAATCCAATATGATTGCTATATTTGAAGGTATAATATGGTGGGTCATGCAGAAATGCCAATGAACACTACAGAATAATTAGAACATTAGAAATTAGAACACAATTAACGCAAATAGTTAAAACAGCTGAAACAAATGTCTTGACAGCAAGAGAAAGAAATGTTATTATTTATGCTTCCTCTCAAGAGACGTCACTTGGTTCAGCTGTTTTAACTGTGTGTGTTATTTGCTTTCTACTTTCTAATGTGCTAATTATTCTGTAGTGTTGGCATCTCTGGTCATGAAATTAAATGCAATCACTTGAATGTTTGTTCAGGTCTTTACTTACTTCATGCCAAACTTCCATGGAAAGAAGTGACATTCCTCTTCTGTTTTCAAATCAATTCAATTCAATTCTACTTAAAAACATGTTGGAATTATTCCACTAAGTTGTCTTACAAGAGCTGCAACAGAATTAATTTCATTGTTAGTCTTGCATCAAGACAAGAATGTAAATCTTCTCTGTCTTAATTCTGATTATGACATATCTACACTTGATATTAAGCCTTAATGGCTTTGCAATTGATTTTGGATCAATGCTATGGAATATATTGCTTTATTCCAACATAGAAATAGCTTAGGTTTTTTTTCATAACATGCATTATTTTCTTCTTTTTATACAATATGTTTCCTAAACTCAAAATAATAATTAAATTTCAGTGACAAAGATACTGGCTATATAGTCGGTAAAATATTTTAAAGAACATGTATAAAAGAAATTGGAATTTCACAGAAATCTGATATATTCAATCATTCAGACTGGCCATTTAATTTCATAGTTGAATATGGTATCTTTGGAATTCAAATACCAATTAAATACTTAATACATTATCCAGAATAAATCAAGTATAATTTAAGGCCGAGTTACATGTAAACAGCGCAGGGCCAACCCAAAGAGAAAAAAATTACATCTTTAAGTTGCCCGTCCACATTTTTGGGAGAAGCTAGCAAACATACAGTCTGTGTTTGGCGTATATCTAGCAAACTCTATTTACTTTTTCTTGCTGCAACACAAATTCCAAAAGCCAATACATAGTAGTCCAGCACACTTAACAAACAACTAGCAAGTAATAATGAGTTTTTTAATAAGTTAAAACTTAAACTATTTTTTCCCCTGTTCATTAGTGTTACATATTGTACATGTACATGTGACTTGGCCTTTACAAGAGAAATGTTCTTACAGAACAAAGCAGAATTGAAAAAAATGTATATTCACTAGAGTAGAATTCAATCATCAATTAAAAAAGATGATATTCAAGGTACATGATGAACTTATTTGTGGCTGAAATTTATCCAAAGCAAAATGGCAATAATATTTGTATATATATCTATTAATGTAGGTTTGGTTAATTAATGGAGCAATTTTGTCACAGAAGTACTGTAACTTATATTTGGTGTGTGTTTTTGATAGTTGGTGAATGTGTTATGTATATATAGCACTGTGATGGTAATATGCAATATAGAATATCTATGTTTTACTCCAAGTATAGAATGTGAATTGTGAGAATGTGAAATATTTGTACTATTAGGAATTTATAAAATGAATGTATCTACATGTATGTATATCACTACCATTATTTGTTACTGAAAGGAATGAATATTTAAGAAGATCATAATTTCTTACCTTTTGGTGGAAAAACATGTAATTTGTTAATCTCTGTTATATCAGCATGTTTAGGCCTAGGAAAATCAATAATTTGGTTGTCGTACAAATGCCATTTAAAAAGAATTATGCTGGTCAGTCAAGAGGTAATCACTTTTTCTGTTAGCCTGTTAATCTGTTGGTCTGTTAGTCTGTAAAGAAAATGTTAAAATTTTAAGTTTTTGTTTAACTTGCTCTTATTTCTTTATTTCTGCATCATTTGTGTACACACCTAGTGCAAATGATACTTGGGTAATACCAAATATGTGTTGATAAAGATGATTGGGTTAAAGGTCATCTAGGGCTCAAAAGGTCAAATGATATGAGGCCATCTTTTACACTGTTAAAAAAACCTAACTCTCATTTCTTTATTTATCCATCAATTGTGTTCACACTTGGTACAAATGATTCTTGGGTAATGCCACATGTGTGTTGATGAAGATGATGAGATCAAAGGTCATAAAGGGGTCAAAGGTCAGCTTAAAAGTCAAATTTTCTTAAACTTTTTGTTTAACTTTCACTCATTTTTTATAGTTTTGTTCACCCCTGGTATGAATTATCCTTGGTTAATACCACTTGTGTATTGATGAGGTCAGAGGTCATCTAGGGGTCAAAAGGTCATATTGCCCGTTTTATTGATAGCGAAATCAGGCGAGCTCGTGGTTCGCGAACCACCTTAACTATTAATGTGCCTACCCGCCCAAACCCTTCTGCCGCACTTGTAATCCGTACATGCCAGGGTCTATATCCCCCACTGCCAAGTTTTCCCCCCTTGTACTTAAATATGACAGTCAATACTTCCTCATAACTTTTTTAAAAGAACTTTCGATATAAATGTTGTACTTAAAGTATGTGGCATTCTTATTCGTCTCTGAAGTCACATCGAATTCTGTTTTTAAAAATAGGAGGGCAATTGTCTAAACTTGCGTTGTTCCAGGACATGGATTTGGTTTTTATTGTGTGGTTTGTTTGTGCACTAAGTTCCTATTAAAATGTTGGCAAACACATTAAATTACTCACAATAAGTTTAATGTAAACTGTATCAAGACAAAATTGGCCAATTAAAAGCCGAATGTCCCAGCCGCAGTATAAAGCGGATTAACCTGTGAGTGTGCAGTGCGCAGAACAATAGAATCGGCGTATTCAGTCAACGTTATTCTGAATGTGCGCAATCATGCACGAAGCAGGGGAGGGTAGGAAATAAAGCATGGGTTAAGCAGTCAATAGTAGGAGAGCAAGCATGAGTATGGCACCGAACTGTAGGCTACGCAGCATGCATCCGGCACGTAAAGAGTTAAAGATCAAACATCTAAAGCATATGTGTTTGAAAACGAAATCAAACGATCAGTTCTTGTAACAGTTATTTTAATGTTCCTTGAGCCTTGTTAGATTGTTATTTTTTAAATTTCATTTTGTTACTTTTAAAATGGTACAAACATATTCAAAATTACCAATTTTAATGTCTAAATTCTAATGTCTCTCAGAAGTTGCTTTGAAATAGTGAAAATATGAGTCAGTGATTGAAAATGAGGTTTTACTTTCTCTCCTGTTATTAAAAAATATACTGGTACCCTAAAACCTCTGTAACCTATGCTCTTTATGAAACACTTCTTGTTAATTCTAGAGTTTTCATCTTGACTTTGATTTGTTTTAATTATATGCACACAACATTATCTTATATCTTTAATCTTTTCAATGGGTTGCTAGTTGGAAAAATATGGACACATTCTTCCAATTCGATGAAACTCTTAGGTGATGTTCTTAGGCTGCCAAATCAAGTTTTATTGGTTTTGCAAAGTTTGCATGAAACAGTTACACACTACATTTATTTATTGTCAATCAGACATCAGAGGCTAACATGATTAAGTGAAATGAACAGGATCAGACGTTAATTCATATTTAACTCTGTAACTTCAAGTGTCATACTTTACTCAACAATTTATAAGAAAGTACATTGTAAAAATATAACTATTCTTTGTCAGGTTTTACTTAATCTATTTCTTATATCATTGCCAACTTTAATATTTTTATCTCCCTCAGCAACACATTTCTCTTGTAATCTACCAGTAGTTTTTTTGTGCAATTCAAATGTGTTCCTTACAAATTTTGGGTATTGTTACTGCTCATATCTTCTTATACATGTTATACAGGGTTAATTATATGATCTTTTGTGCAATAATATTGTTGTGTAGCTTTCTGTAAGCTCATTTGTTCCATTCCACATGAAAAGGCAACATTGATAGACATTGAGATGTGCATTAAAGCAGCTCTCTTTCAAATTAGAAAATGTTCACGTATGAAATAGATTTTACAATGTTGAAATTTTATGTAATAATTATCAGTTTTCTTATATGAATCTTTCTCACTTGGTGGTGTTAGAGCATTTGGGGGGGGGGGGGGCGGGTTGTCTGTCCGTCATTTTCAATATCTCAAGAAATGTTTGAGATATGACTTCCAAATTGAAAGACAAGTATCACCATAGGAAAGCACTCTGATTACATTTTGGAGTAACCAGAATAAAGGTCTGAGAGGATAACTTATGTAATGCTAGGTATTGACCTTGCCTTTGGCTTTGCCATATCTGAAACAGATATTTGAGATTTCAAATTTGTAGATATCATCACTGAAAGAAGATCTGATTAGATTTTGAAGTAATTGCTTCAGAGGTCATAAAGGTCAACTTCTGGAATTACAAGGGGCGTGTAGGAGATGCATGGAATTCATCTTGTTTCTAATCTACATGTACATGATGTGCTGGTAAAATGACCATATCCCATGTAGTATTTAATGTGAATGAGAGAAGCCATCTTAGTTATTGTCTCTTTAAAAAAAATGTTTTTGGCGGTGATATTGTATTTGGATATCAATTTAATGTTTTGAAATGAAGAGATATTATAGTTGAACCAAATACATTGATGGTATAATATATTGATCAGATATAATATATATGGGAGCATGTAGGCCTACTGTGCTAGTTAATTGTTATATATTTTTAATAAAGGGCTATACATGAAACTGATGCATAAAATGACTGATGTATTTCTTGTGTGATATATTGTGAACTATATTTTGTGACTGAACATTCCAAACGCATGACTGAGGGAATTAGCAGTTTGCTTGTTTTTATATTTCTGGACAAAAGACAAAACTGTAAATTAAGAACAAAGGAAAACTACCATCAACTGGTGCATAAGGATAATGAAATAACACTCACTAGTCCATGTTTACATGCATAAAGGGGGTATCTCACTGGTTGCGAACCCAGGCGAATTTACCCAGTGTTATATATAGAGATAATATACCTAAGTTTTAAACATCGCTCACTATTATGGAACACTTTCTTTTGTGCTGCTTTGTGAGGCAAGCCCAAAGGGGTTATCTCACTGCATCAGCATGGCATGTTTTCTTTTGTGCTGATTGTTAGGCAAGCACAAAGGGGGTATATCCAAGGAAATAGGGGAGACCGGGGACAATTGTAACACGGGGCAATTGTAACAGAGGCTCCCATTCCTAGCAGAAACACACTATAAACTTAAAATTTGTAGAGAGCATGTGCATTTCATCGATCCACATGCTGTATGAATGTTAGCAGATTTAACGGTTCGTGGAACTTTCTACAGCAGAAAAACCGTTTTTTGAGCAGGAAAGTTATATTTCACATTACCCAATTGTCTTTCTCTTGGACAATAATGTAGATGAGCTACGGTTGTCATTTTTATATATTTTGAAATTATGTTCTTAGGCCATATTTTGCTAACGTTGCAACGATGATACCTAAGCTAAGTAGAAAAAAAATCTCTCCAAATATGTCGCCTCTGTCAGGGGCAATTGTAACAAGCTGTTACAATTGCCCTGAAGGACTGTTTCTGTTAAAGTAACTCCGTAGGAACTCCGCGGTATTAAGCAGCTTTCCGCTGCATCACACCAAGCTAATATGTATCAGGGCCACGAGCGTTTTTGAAAGTGGAGGGGGTGAGCGCAAGGGGGTGGGGTGGGTGGGGGGGGGGGAGCTGAACAGGCTAAAAATCACAAATGTATGGTCATTTGTCCGTTTTTGTACACGTTCCTGACGAAAGTGGGGTGGGGCTTAGAAATGAGAATTGCATAACGTTGAACGTATTCGTCAATAATTTATTTTTATTCACAAGGAAAAATGCCTTATTTAAAAGCTCAGACATGAGAATTAAATTACTTTGAACAATCTGCCAAAACGTTTTGTTTGAAAGGCAAGAGAATATTGATTTAGTCGCGAAAAAAGGTGTCTTTAGTTTGTTTAATCATTTGTTTCATTGTTAATTCAGAGGCTCTCAAGTTTTTTATTTTTGTTTTTTAATAATTTATATCACTTTAATAGAAACGAAAAATTAAACAAATATGAAGAGAGTGAACATTAGGTCCTTTTAATGCCAAAATTGTAAATAGGAGTAGACTTGTAAATAAAGAAAAACAGCAAAGAGTAGCCTCGTCGATAAGCTCAAGCATCAGAACTTCATAACTTTGAATGAATTGTCAATTATAATGCTTTACAAAAACAAAAGGTAACCATATCTATAAGCTCAGACATGAGAATTAAATAACTTTGAACATATCTGTCCAATACGTTTTGAAATATAAGAAATATTGATTTTGTCCGAAAAAGTGCCTTTAGTTTGTTTATCAATTGTTTCATTGTAATCAGACCCTCAAGTTTTTTTTTTTAATTCTTTGTTGTTTTAATAATTTATATCACTTTACTAGAGAACTTCAGAACTTCATAAGTTTGAATGTATAGTCAATTATAGTGCTTTGTTTACAATTACAAAAGGTAACCTTATCTATGAGCTCAAACATGAGAATTAGATATTAGATAACTGTGAACATATAATTTGATTTGATTTGATTTGATTTGATTTTATTTGTCGAGTGTACATGGTATAAAACATAAAAGAAACACTGACAGGATAGCCCATGAAATTCGAAAAGGCTTATTTTATAGGGTCCTATTTAAATGAGAAAGAGAATACGGAACCCCCCCCCCTGATTTGCTTTTTCTTATTAGAAAAAAAACACACACATTAAAAGAGAGAAAGAATAGAGAGGAAGGGAGGGAAATGGAGAGGAGGAGGGGGAGAGAGAGAGGGGAAGGGCAGATAGGAAAGTAAAAAGGTAAAGATGGAGTGAAAGAAGAAAAAAGAAAACAGAAAGAAAAGAAGAGGAGAGAGAGAGAGAGAGGGAGAGATGGGAGCCCCCATAAAAGATTAAAATATATTTTCAATATGATACCTGAAAATATATGTCCAATACGTTTTGTCAACAGGGCAAAGAAATATTGATTTTGCCAGAAAAAAGTGGCGTAAATTTTGAAGATTGATTTTACCCCCAAAAAAGCTGTCATTTTTTACTTCTTATCAGAAATGTATCACTTTATTTGGAAAAGAATGTGTTAAATTCAAAAGGCGTAGGCCTAATATAAAGTTTTATACCACATTTGTCAGTTTAAAGTTAGCAACAAGAAGATAGCAACAAGAAGAATGCAGCTTGCTGGTCATTGTTGTCGACACCCAGAGTTGGCCGCCAGCAGTCTCATCCTTTGGGAGCCCACGCATGGACGTCGGGGGCGTGGTAGAAAACGCAAGACATACCTAGACATCATGAAATCGGATGCTGGGGTAGTTGGAACAGACGAGCTGAAGAACTGCATGCACAACAGGGATAACTGGAGGATTCGTACTAGGTCTCGGCAGTTTAGCCGACCTGGTAGGTAGGTAGGTGTCAGTTTAAAGATATATTGGGTAGGTACAAAGTAGATAAAGAACCAAAATATGAATTGATGAAGGTTTTATAGTTCTACAGTTAAAGGGTGAAGCCCGAACAACCTTAAAATTTTTTTTTTTTTTTAATATCTTAACTTTTGCCCCATATCATGAATATAACAAGTGGAAAATACAATATAAATGAGTCAAGCATTGTCATGTTTTATCATAATTAGCTTATGTGGTTTAAATCTTGGATCTGTCAAGTGCATAGCTTTGATAAAGAAAAACAAAATGTAACAATTTCATGTGTTACAATTGCCCCGTACGTCTGTTACAATTGCCCCTGGACACGGGGCAATTGTAACACTCGACCTCTTGTTTTGAAATGGTAATGGCTTCAAAATAAATTGTTGTACTCAGCCCAAACCTATTAATATGTCAAGCTAAGATATGCATATTTCATTTTATTTAGTTTTAAGCAAGTATTTAGCTTTAATAAAGTTAATAGATCAAATTTGGAAAAAAAAAACTGTTACAATTGTCCCCGGTCCCCCCTACAAGCGGAGAAAATATGTCAGGCATGTGCTCAACTGAATCTCCCGTGCAGATGGATAGACAAAAGATCCCCACTTGGCTGCACGCGTATGGGTCACTTTCAATAGGAGATATTCTTTTGTACTTGAAATTGCTTTTCGCTACCACTCGTCTGAAAATTGTGAGCAATATAAAATGTGTTCTTTGCGAGGCATGCGAAAAATAAATAATACAATATTTTCTGAAATAGTAATCAAAATTACTCGACTATGCATTTGTGGACATTAATCTGACATATTTCACAACAAGTTTGAGCCCCTTTTTGTTGACCTGAGCAAAACATAAATGAAAGGAAACGCGTCTGAATTGGCACTTTGCCAAATGAAAAGGTGTGAAATCGGAATTTTTTATTTTGTGTTCATTGTCAATGACAAAATCAATCGAAGACAGTCGAAGATGCTGGATTATTATTATTATTTTCAAATATATTTGGGGGAAATTAACATTTTTTTATCGAGTAAAAATGAATAGAATTTTTTTTGATCCGATTCAAATTTAGTTTCGACCCTTTCCATAGACTGTTTCAGGAGTAAAATCATATTCAACCATTTTTACAGACATAATATATAGGCTTGCATCCTAGTTATGACCTATGTTAGGGATGTCAGACGCTCGTGCTGCGCCCCTGAAATCGAGCCCGTAATGTGTGCGTGGACCAACATGATCGTGATTGGAAAAAAAAATGCACTAAAAAAAAAAATCATTAAAAATAATCACGGGCATGAAAGAGCTGATTGACTAAACATTACCGTAGTTTAGAGTT
>CALNVZ010003434.1:42811001-42857764 GCA_940671915.1 Paracentrotus lividus | reverse complement strand
ATGTTCTTATTCAAGGCTACGTCGAATCCGAACGCGGGTCATCCCAGTACAAATATACTGGAAACCAAACTGTTTAGAACCTACGACCCTAATCAACCCGAAGGTAGCCGGTAGTCCACCACTCAGTACTACGCGATCGCTGAACCACACAGCAGAAAAAAAAACAGCAGCAGCAACATCCTCATCAACACCACCACTCCCCACCACATCACCCAAAGCAACCAGTCTCATCATCAGGTGCAACAGCATCCAAACAGTCACATAACATCTCCCCCTCTTCAGCAAAACATCTCAACAACAGCAACAACAACAATCCAAGCATCGATTCACACCCATAACCCATCAGCAGCATTACCCCTACCCAATCCCCGCAGAGGACTTCTCCTGTTTACCCCTATGCCGCAGTATTGCATCGTACACCCTAAACAAGACTCATCGTCACCGCCTTGTATGTTCAAAACACCATAATCATTCTCACCGAAACTACCAGCAGTCCACCAGTGTGCACCACAGCTAGCACAAGATGCCTAAATTTCAGGGACTGTTTTGCCCTCCTGTGTTGAGGCCCAGCATACAAGATCCAGTCACCAGACTTCCACCGTTCACTTCAATGACGGAGTTTCTCCCAAGCGCGACTCAACCCCGAATCCGACTACAGAGAGCTATCCAATCCCTTGCAATCCCCTCAATGTCAGACACCATAAGCTTACCAACATCCATACAGCCCGACCTACTGCGGGTTTCCCCTCCTACAACATCCCACAGGCACGTATTCCCCTGTGCCCCAGCAAAACGATATTATGACACAAGTTTTACGCATGACGTGTCTACTATTCCATGTTGACTCAAGCGTACAACCTCATTTCGTATGGGTACTTCACAAGAGGGTTCCATTCCAACATGTACGGAAACATCACATCTGGAAAGCAAGCCTCATCATTACCCAATGCCACACCAACCCACCGCTTGGTTCTCAAACATCATGTCATGCAAGAGAAACCAGTCCTATCATGTCACTGTCACCAGAAAGGAACCTATGATAACACCGCCTAGACGCCCTCTCAGGAAGGCATGTTGCGCAGTGTGTGGAACATGCAGCTTGCCAACACTAATGGGTCAGACTTCGAAGGATGCAAGGTGTATTCCTTCAAAGTAAGTTACTGTCAAATACGAATATATTTAATATATACTTTTCTAAATAAAAGAAGCATGAAAGCACCCACTAAACGTTAAAATTCAGAAGGCTCTTTGGTTAAGTATTAGACAAAACGTGAACCTGACGCATGGTTCGAGGTTCTTCATGACCAGTTTCCCCTAGGAAGTTATGTGATTATTAAAGTATTCCGTAAACAAAAAGTAGCATTTGGTAACGTCACTCTTGCTCTCCACACTTGAAGGCATACGTTTGGGCAGATTTGAGGAAATAACAAAGTCTAGGTATTCCCTCGGAGATCCTGATGCAGATAAGTAGGACTTTTTCAGAGTCTGCCTTCATTGTATTACGTCATAGCATGGCAGTAACAGAATTGAAAAGTTCCGGAGTTTAACTTGTCCCTACCTGGCAATTGTTCCAAATTGCAATGCACTGATGCGTCTGAGCGACAGTTGTGCCGCCGGGGAAGGGGCGAGAGCGTGAGAACAGGAAGCCACAATCTTTAAAGCTTGAGGCGGATGACACAGTGTTACCCTGCGTAACCAAACTACAAACTCCCACTACAGAAAACTAGTTACAAACTTCACCGCAGTGCTCGGTTAATCCCAATAGATTCAGGTTGTCAGAATGGATGTGGTTCAAAAACAAGACCGCATACTTTAAGATGTCTTGAAGTTTTCTTGCACCCTTTCCAATTAAAATAGTGACTTTCAAGATGTATGTTGGAAAAAGCTAAAAATTACCCAACGTTGCGTAAATCCCATTTTAAGTAATGACTCCTATAAATTTGGCGCATCTTTTTTTTATATATATTATATTTTTACAGAGGACAGTACAGAAGAATGCCAAAATACGTATGCTGGCCAACAAGAATTGCACCTGGACAAACGACGGAGGAATCGAGTCAGTACGTCGCTTTCAAAAATGTTGGCCGTCGGGATGGGTCAAAGAAGGTACGGGTCTTTTTTCTCATTTCTTGGCAACATTCTAACGTCCATATCATACTCATTCTTCTTGTTTCTATTCTTCTGCCATTCGTCCTATGTATTTTGAGGATACGGTTCCAGGACTGCTTTACAATTAAAGGACAAAATACAAGACAAATCTGTACCATTTTCACCTACCAATAATTAGGCATGTATATTCACTGAATTGTTTTGTCTTCTCTATGTTGCCATTGCAGGTTGTTCGAACGATAACCTTCGAGGGCGCCGAGGCAGAACTCCCACCAAACAGCGGAACTCTCAGG
Organism: Paracentrotus lividus; assembly: GCA_940671915.1. Classification (NCBI taxonomy): domain Eukaryota; kingdom Metazoa; phylum Echinodermata; class Echinoidea; order Camarodonta; family Echinidae; genus Paracentrotus; species Paracentrotus lividus. The sequence goes on along the minus strand of CALNVZ010003434.1, from coordinate 42,855,362 downwards.
ACCTCCCTCCCCCATCCCTCCAGGTCAGTTCTCATCCACTGCACTGGTCAGAGCTCAGTCGATGCCTCACCAGCCAAAGCCAACCGAGACTACAGCCAGGTAAGACTTACAGAATGAATATGTATTCTAATTGGTAGTTTTAAACTTTTTAACTAACTCCAAGGTTTTGAAAATAGTCACCGGCTGCACTTTAGGAAAGGAAATCAACAAGAAAATTATATGCCAATGCATTACGAATAAAGTTACCCGCAGCGGAAAGCAAAAAGATTTGTCAAATTTAGACTAAACCCTCCCCCCCCCGGAAGTACCACCCAATTCCCTGTTATATTTAAACAATATTTCACTATGACGTCAAAACATTATAAAGTGGGACAAGGAAGGGAAAGGAAATTACATGCCAAGAGTGAGATGGAGAGATTTTAAAACGATGGGTTTTTTCATAAAGCTCCCGTCAGCATGCTCGAACACGGTTTGATAAAGGATAGATGTGATACCTCTGAATACCTCACGCAGTCCATCATGACGCGAAACGCGTACTGAAAGGGACGAGGAGAGAACGAAAATAAAATACAGCTGCCCCGATTTCCCTCAGCAAACTGGATAGCCACTTGTGACGTCCACAATAGCAATCAATTTCGCTGGTGGGCTCACGAGGATAGGCAGTCGTATAAAGGATTAAATAATAGACTGGAAAGAAGGGTTTACTAGCATATATGGGTCGGCCTTTCAGATCAATGGTTTTGAATGTAATCACTCGCGACATAGCCACTTTTACTAACTAACACTCCCTCTCTCTCTCTCCATTTTCAATCTCTCGCCTTTCTATCCGACTTGCCGGTTGAATTGACTTTCACAGTTTCGGCTGCCAGGTGACTTCATCCTTCGCCACCACCAGACAACGAGCAGCTGCAAATCTTCTACGACAACTTCTGTTCGTCGATTGACGTCAGCCATCGTGGGCGGAGCGTATCCCTGGATTAGCGATCTCTGTCGATGAAGATCAAGATTTGCTTTCCAATCATCTTGCTTTGAGCTCTTTGTCTCAAAATGGCATACAGTAACCATCCAATTCCAAACACTTAGGAAGAATTCGTTTTCACACCTTTCATATCCAACATTTATTGAAGATTATAACTTCTAATAATAAAACTAAAAATCATTATGATTTACCTTTGAGCAGTGGTTTCAAATATAATAGCCATGCTTTAAAGTAATGAAACTTTTTATTTAAGTAGTTTCCATCTATGCACAATTTGTAATGACGCCGACATGATTATTTATTTCTTTTCTAATACTTAATTTCACATTATTTCTCTGTCCCCATAGAGTGAATTCCTGAGGATCCATAGTAAGTGTTCTGCCAAGGAAAGTCCTACACACAGCAATTGCGAAACGGGGCTTTTGCGAGAATGGCTCGACGATATAGCACCTTCTCTAAAAGTACATCTCTTCGAGATCGAATCTCAATCGTTTTTGCAGTCTGGCTTCGTCTTGTTCTTATTACTGTGAGTTAAAAAACAGTTCCCTCTTTACTTCTGCTAAATATTTTTTTTTGCAAACTCTATTGCATGTTAATGGACAATTAACAAATAAAATTATTATTATTCTGCTTCCTGCAAACACGGCTTCTTAATCCTCATTCATATCAAAATATGATTTCAAAGATTCTTAAGATCTTGTCCCACAATGTTAATGAACATCATATAAAATCCTCCTTATGCAATTACAATTTATCAATATCCTGATGGAATACATTTGAAAAATAACTTTTCAAAAAGTAATTTGGCAAATAAGGTAAATAATATAAACTCTCGTTTTGTACCAAAGAAATACACAAGATATTACTTTTTGGTTCATAGGGTCATGTATGTGGGAAAAGTGGTGGAAATTAAAATAAAAACATACATAAATTAAGTAAATTAATAATTTTATTTTTTTATGCATTCTTTTACAGCCCCAACAGTAAATAATATTAATGCACCACTCTCACGGAGCCTGTTTTGTTTTTGTTTTGGGGTTATTTTATTTTTTACATTCGCTTTATATTTTTTTCTCTCTTTGTTCTCATTTATTCATCGCCGCAATTTCAGAGCGGGACAACGGGTAAGAACCAGAGGAAAGTGAGCAGTTACAAAATAGGATCAAATCAGCTGTTCGAACGATCAGTGACTTACAAACACGAGTGCCAAAACCGCGAGCCAAACTTCCTATCTCGGATGTTGATGCAGCTCCCTGACCTTCGTGTGCTCAGCAAGGAAGGGTCGCCAGAGGTTATGCGCACTCAAAGTTGAAGGTGCCGCCACTGTACCAGGTACCATCGAAAACACGTACGAGCCGAACTGCCTTAATTAACTCTTGGGTTCACGAAATACTAAAATATTTCTACTCCGAAAAAAGGCTGATTCTGACCAAAAATTGATTCTATAATAGTTTACTATTCTTCACAGTACAAATATTATGTTTTATTTGTGTCACACCATGTTATAATTATTAGTTGGCACCTTCCGCTACTTGTAATTAATTACAATTTCCCCTTGTGTCATATAAACTTTATTTATCCATTAAAAACACCTATCATCGTAAGTTGTCTTCTAATTCATTACACCCTTTCAAGGCAATTTATGTGCTCAGAATGGTACTTAAAAAAAACATGGAATTAATCATTCAATCGTGTATTTGATCATATTTTCGTAAATTCTTCTCGCAATTGAGTAAAATAAAATGCCCAAAATTAAATAGATTCACGTTCGTATAAAATATATTCATGATCGTTACAAAGTATTCAAACAAAAGAATTAATAATTCAAGATAATTTCAAGTTTAAAGATGTTTTCATTATCAAAAATTCCAAAATAATCTTGTATATTGTGTCCACTTTAGGGAAATAAAAAAAGAAATTTACATTTAAAAGAATATTCCGAGACAATATTCAATGAAATATGAATGCGTCTGTGCATCCTGTATTTATTAAGAGGATATTTCTTTTTGATTTTACAGTTGCAAGCAAAGGAATGCCTTTTTTTAGGGGATTCATTGGAAATACATTCAAATTATATAAAACGCTGGTCGGCTCAGATCCATCCGTATAACATTCCAAATATTTACCCAAGTTTACTCCAAAAAGAAAGAAAGAGAAAAAAAAAAGTATCGTGTTGAAAAAACATGCTAAAAATACACAAATGTATTTTTTTTAATGTTTCACTGCAAATCTTTTAAAAACTTGGTTTGAACAAACATTAAAGCATTTAGCACTTACTTTACGGTCCTTTCACTGAGTTCAGAATTATATCAAAATACCAGTTTATACAGACATTTTATAGATCAATACAGATTCGATTGAACATTTGTTGGGTTTTTATTATTTATTTATTCATATATTATATTATCATTATTATTAAATTTGCTGCAGCAGATTTTTTCTAACGAAATGCTATAGCACTAGTGCCAAAACAAACGAGTATGGCATAGTTTTCTATGCCATGAACGAAATATATAAAATTTAAATGCAAATGGAGGCATAATTAGATAGCAGCGAAGAATGCTTCGTGAAAAGAAGATACTGAAAAGAACGTTTTTAAGCGTTGCCAATTTGCAGCTGTTATGTAATTGATCTAAAATAAATGGCACAAAACATTTCTCGTAATATACTGTAGTATGGCATTATAGCACCCATATAAACGATTACTTTCTTTTTGCACTACCTAAAAACACGAAAACGTAAAGTTTAGAATAGCACCTTTTGATAATGCTTTACGTACACCAAAGGCTATGATTTTGAAAACAATTTTAGATGTGCAAATTTTCTCACCACTGGTTATCACTGTACAAAGCCTTCAAAATCTCTTATGACTATAGCGAAATGTTCTTGTAAATATGGAACTGTAGACGTTGTGAAATCCCGCAACTAAACGTGAGATTGTAGATAATTTTATAGTTAAGATTATAGAAAGTATTGCAAGTACACGAATATATGTCTATGCTTATGATCACTGGAATGTTGCTAATTATTATGTATACTAAAAGAGATATACATGACATTCATTATACATATAAACTTGTTACATTTTGTTTACGAAAACATTTTTGTTTACCGATGTTGAGGATAAGAGGAGGAGGAGCATAATGATGTTGCACAATTAGGACATGCTGATTGGCAGCTCCACTGCCCGTTTGACACTAATTCTTACTGGTCTGTAGAATAGTCATTTTATACCATTTCGCTATGAAGATGAAAAAACAGAAAAAATGTTGCAGTCTTACATATTGCCAACGTGGACATGTTCTGGGATGTTACAAACAAGCATATTCTATGACTTATTTAGATGAAAAAACTATTTGTAGGCCTATGACTGTTTTGATAATTTTGAGTACATAGTAAAGTAGCTATTTACGTTTAACATGGATCGAGGGAGAAAAATGTAATGTCATAATGCGCACATCTAAAAAAAGTAAAGGACAAAACTTACCTCCTTGCGGGTCCATTGGGCTATACCAATTCCTGGTTAATGATCCAACGTATCAGATTGTTATGGCCCAAATAGACCCGGAAGGATTCATTTGACCATTACCTTTCTGGATGTGGGCATATATAGGTTATTAAAGGAAAGTCCATGTTAAATGTTAGTAAGAACTCCTTTTAGCCGTTGTGGTCTTTGAAAATGCATTATGAATGTTTGTGCAACATTTTGATAGAGTCTTATGCGTTCTTGCGTATCACTATCTGACCTTATAAAAGATAAAATGCAATTATGTTGCTGACAGTCATGTTACGAATGATATAACTGCCAAATAATCTATTCGTACCAATGGGTACTTGAACAACAAAAAACAGACACCGGTTGTATATTTTATAATGTTAATTAGTGGAAATCGATCTGTGAATCTCTTACTGTAGCGACCGTTTGCGTTTTAAAGCTCGAGTGCTATTTTTTGATGTGAAACATTAACACGAATTACTTTTCCCATCCTAGTTACATTGCACGGTAAAATCATAGACGCATTAAACTACCTTATTAGAACAATGATTTGTTTTTATTATTTGTATTTTAAATTTGAAAAATTAATCCAATTAGGTTATACATTTTTTATTTGATTTTGAACACACTTTAAATGTCTCTGCCCGCAAATGTGTAATGGATGTTGTCGCATTGTGGTAGATGCTTTAATCTTTATATACAATTTATAATGGTGTTGACTGATTACTCGTAAAACTATTGCAATCTCAACATTTTAGTGCAATGTCGTTCCTTTTAATATGGAAAAACAGAGTGTCAAAATTGAGCACGTTATACAAAATCGTATAGTGGAGAGAGAGAGTGAGAGAAAAAAACTATCAGAATAAAGTTATTATTTTTTCTACGTATACATGTGCCGATAGTCAGATAGTAATGTACCCTTAATTGTGTTCAAAGTTAACGAGATTGAAACCAAAAAAGTGATAAATATATGGAATGGCGTAATCCCTGGGAATCGAAAAATGTTTGGAAAAAACAAATCATAAAAAAAAGAAAATGCTTAAATTTCTCAGAAGTAAAAATTTATTAATAACGAATCAGATTATCATTCGGAATTATATTTTATATCAATCAAGAAATTGAGAGTAAATATACTACCTGAAATAATGACATGGTATATCAATATGTCAAAAACCTTGCATAAGTCAGGCTAAAACCCGTTCGAAAAGAGGAAAGTTCCTAGACAATGTTTTATTTTTCCTCCAGTCACAAAAAAAGTTGAACCTTTTATGTTTGGCTGGTCTTTATGAGGCCCGCGCGCTTGTTGTTATGTCATTGAAATAAAATACAATACTTTAGGCTATGCTAATGAGATGTATATGTTCTTCAGAGTTTTATATGATATTACTGCTAAAATAAAACGTCCACTGACACGATAACGCCTTCTTGCTCACAGTTTTCTCTCCTTCATTTGTTCTTGTCTTTCAGCGATGTTGATTGTACATCATGAGTAGATGTGAATACTTTAAGCAGCTGTATGGGTGCCGCTGAAAATGTGCTGCATTCTTTTTAAAAAATAGTATACTTACAACCAAAAACAAAATGATCATAGCGACCAATACACATTGCAGTAAACAAATCAGTTAAAATAAGTAAATGAAAACCAAAACACCTGAAAACGCCGTACAGAACACCGATAGAACGCGTATAAAAGGCCATAACACAGCCTCATGAAGTCAATTAAGAACTTGAATTGCCATTAAACACACCCAAATACCGAGTGAGTAAGAATATAAGAAATAAAAGAGAGAGAGAGAGAAGAAAATATCAAACACCTTAGAAAAATCTCATTTAAAGACCGTTGACGGAGTAAATACAACCTTACATCAATTGAAAGCTAAGTAGGTGTATAACATAAAACCCAAAAAATAATTTCAATTTTCATAACAGTATTCAATAAAAGAGGTGATCAAAACCTCAACCAGGCCATCCCTCCCATAATACTCGGAAAGTTACCCCTATTTTATGGCGCGTTGATGACGTCAAGAGTTAAGGGGAATGCATACGGCCACATGATTGGGTTTCACCTTAGAAAGCATGTTTGTATTGCTAGCAAACAAAAACCCCAGGTGCTAGCTATCTAGTATAAATAAAGGCAACATGCAGCGATTAGCAACACCGTAACATGTTTACCACAGCCGCGCCATTTAATAGGGGTACTTTTTCGACATTGGGAGGGATGGTCAGGTGAGGTTCGATCACCTTTAATGAATGAACCTAGATGGAACGATAAAAACAATGGGAATGTTTAATTAATAAAAAAATATTAGGCTTTCGTATATGTAATTGGGTTTTCATTCTCGGTCCCGCGTCCCTGGGACTTTAAAAGAAATCCATTTATGAATCCCAAAATTATTATACATTATTTTGAAAGAGTAACATCTCCGCACACATGATCATTGGTATGTGTTTATGCTAGGTGACACAGCGCATTGTTCGCGAAACGGTAAGAATGTCTGGCCAAAGTGGGTGGGGAAAAAAAAAAAAAAAAAAAAAACTCATCCTGGTAAATATGGCATAAACTTCATCAAAAAAGGTTTTGAGCAAAATAAACTTTACCAAAAGTGTTGCAACCAATATCGACTCATTATAAAAATGAGAGTGATCTATCAAGTAATGTCTATGAGTTAAACACACACAAGAGCCAAATAGTCACTTACAGACCTAAAAGAAAAAAGTGCTCTTCATAAACTTTTGAAAAGTGATTCTATTTTGTCTTTGAAGTATACTCACTCATGCATGACCTCTATAGATCAATCTCATTTTTAGAGTAATATATAATGTAGTCGGAATAGGTTTACAATACTCTTGTCCAAGTATTTAGCTCTAAATCTTTACGCAGGAAAGTTATGCCAGTTTAATTAGGAAGTGCGTTGCTTTTTTGTTGTTTTGATCCCCCCCCCGCCACTCCCCCAATTGGAACATCGCTCCTTTTACTATTTTAGCAAAAAATGCGCTGTGTTCATCCAAGCGTAAACACATACTACACAAAAAATGGTACATGAGTGTTACTTTCAAAATATGGATAATAATTTTGGGTTCCATAAATTTGTTTTTTTTTTTTAAATGCATTTTCTTAGTGGCGATTTTATATATTTTTTTTGTTTGTTGTGTTGTTGACATACTTGTAACATAAGAAAGGGGAAAAGCAGTAGAACAGGTTTATTTTTATTATTTTTTGTCTTGTTTTTTTTTTTTATTTTTAATTTTTTTATTACAAACCTTGGAACATTGTGACATGGCTTGAGGAAACTTTTAATAAAATATGAAAGAGGTACTCGGTCCTGTTGCTGTTAAAAATTACCATTTGAAGGGCAACTCTCATTGTAACATTGTCGTAACGGCCAGCAATTTAGCGTTCCCATGGATTACCATTAATACAACTTACATAAATTGTCACTTTCATGCAACAGGGACCCTGCCACAACCTTCGTGTAAGTTTTACATTTTATGTAGTCCAATATAAAACAAAATTAATCATTGGTGATATCTGATGTACGGACAAACTATCTCTACTAAAAGAAAAACCACTTTCTGTAAATTGAATGTTTTAGATTTTAAAATATAAGGTTAAGAAGAAAGTTACCCCACATAAAGGTGTCCTGCATGAAATCAATGTACGTGATGGTATATGGGCATCAAAAATAATCACGAGATATTACCCTCCTCGCCCCCCCCCCCCCAAAAAAAAAAAGAAAGCAAAGAAGTGATGACAATTTCAAATTTAAAACAATAAATAATTCAAATAAAATGTTACACAAAATAAGAAGAACAAGAACCCTACAGTGTAATTTGTGTTAAATTGTACTAAAATACGATTTCCGAATCCATCATATAATTTATGATTGATATCATTTAAGTAATAACCCTAAGTTTGAAAATAAAAACAATCACAAAGGAAAAGAGTAAATTCTCAATAACGGACATAACATTCTTAATTTATAAAAATAACAGGAATAATCGGCAAACGGCGGGAAACGAGGGGGAAAATCCCCGGGGACCCCGCGATGGGGAGGGTGGGGATTAGTATTAGGAAAAATGTCAAAAAGTCACTATAATTTTGCTCATTAACAAGTTGATATCTACCGGTATTAACAGGAAACTTTTTTTAAATTGCCTTTCAAGTGCCCAATTATTAGATTGATTTTATATCACAGGGGGGAAATTACAAATGACATTATCAACCGGCATGGGATGTTGTCATAAAAAAAATAACAAAGTAGTAAAATGGATATGATTAATGCGTGGGGTTTGCTTGTATCCTTTGTCAAACATACAGGGGTCTTTTTTTTTTTGTCGTGGCACCGAATTTCAATGTTGATGTGATGATTGAATGTAAAGTCCGATTGTGAATGATTCTGTGGGCGTGTTCAAGTTCAAGAATATTCTTGTATTTCATTAATGCGTATAACAGTTGAGGCCACAAGTATTAACATGATCACCACGAGGCAATCCATCCACACTGAAATACGATGGACATAAATTGCAATTTACACGATTTCATAAGGAAATATTCACTGAGATAATATCTAATAAAAATAAACGGGTGTTATAGTGACAAAGAATGTATTTTTTTTTCCCCAAAATCTTAAAAATTTTTGGACAAAACAAAAAAAAAAAAGATACTAAAATCGTATATCAATCATAGATTTGGCATTAAATATTGATATAAAAAATGTTTGGGAATTTAATAACTAAACAATTAGAAAAAAAAATTCTTAAAAAGAGAATTCCATTTAAAAATATTAATTTTAGTCCCATCTCATCCCATTCATGTGAAAGAGCTTTGATAAGCTTCTTTCATTTGATACCAAACATGAGTCATGATAGTACAGATATTTCAAAAGATAACAGAAAATTTTATGTTTAGCGAGTGAACCAATTCATTCAATTTCCTTGGTATATAATGTTAAAATTTCTGGCCTCAACTGATGTATAAGTTATTACCCCCAAAAAAAATAAAAATAAAAAATAAATAATGAAAAATAAAAAACAGATAGAAGTAGCACCAGAAATAATTTTTTAAAACATTGATAAAAATAGAATTGAATAGAAATATGTACATCTAGATTACTTCATTGGTGTATCAAAACGGCGGGCGCCCCTCGATTTTTTGAAAATTACACATAAACTACATTGTTAATAAAGTAATATTTAAGAAAATGTATTCGTGTTCGGCCCCTCAATGTGAAATTTAACTTAAGCGCAGCGTTCCCTCGATTTCCAAAGGGGAAGGGTAATTCAAGCCATTTATTTAAGATTTTTCTTATTTCATTCAAAAAGGGCATAATACAACATCGGTAATAAAGAATTATAGTCACCAAAAGTAAACAAAACAATTTGTGAATGATAGTACATTTTCAGGTGCGGATCCAAAATTCATTATGGACGGAGGCAAATAAAGGAATTCTAGATTTTTGACTTCCTCAAAAACATTCTTTTTTCTTCATATATATATATCGCCAGTCGAGCCAAAAGGTACACCTCTACTTTTTTTTCACCGTAAAACGTGAAAAGTGCCGAAATTGCACTTCGTGGGATGAGGGTGGGGAGGGGGGGGGCTGGGTAGGCGAGCAAAATTGTATGTTGGCCATTGATTGTCCAACAATGTCATTACTGATTGTTTTTTTTTTGTTTTTGTTTTGTTTTTTTCATCGCGGTCACTCGCCATCATAAAAATTGCTTTCCTTTTTATATGGAAGGGTTGAAAGGGGAGGGACTGGCCCCAAATCCCAATATTTTTCTTTGAACCAATTTTTTAAATTTTGTTGGGGGGGCGGTTGACGGCCTCACCATTCTCTCCCCCTCTCCATTCTCGATCCGCACCTGCCTTACTTTAAAAAAATGTCTAAAGCCATCAAGAAAAACCCTCCTTTAATCATTACAACGTCTTGCAATCAAGCATTAGTTTGTCTCAATATTTCTTAGTCCTTTTTAATCAAAAAAATCTTTTTGAAAGCATCATTATTACCGTTTTCTTAATAATAACTATCATTAACCACACAAACACACACACACACACACATAATATATATATATATAATAATGGTGTGTGTTATGTGTATATAGTGAAATGATTGCCAAAACACAAACAACCTTGGCAACTCCCTTTTTTTAAATATAAACAGAGCGAAAGAAATTGGTTATAGAGAATTTTTTGACGTATCTTGACCCAAATGACCCCCAGAGCTTCGTCCATTTGAATTTCAGGTTGCAAAATCGCCTCCGCTGAAGAGTCGAACCTGGGTCACTGCATTTGAACTGCAATTCCTTAACCACTAGACCACAAGGCGGCTAAAACAGCTAGGACGTGGACTGAGCTCAGTGACCGGACATTACAATCCTACCAACCTTCGTGAAATTCTTTTGTTTGTTCCAGATGAGTTGATGGCCAATTGAGAAGCCGTCGTGCCTTGTTTGAATCCTACTTTATAAAGCTGATGATACCCAAAATGTAAGTCATAAATGGGACAATACAGATGGAAAATGACAAGCACAAACAACCTTGGAAACTCCCTTTATATATATATATATATATATATATATATATATATATATATATATACAGTGTGTCCCACAAAAAATGCTAATGGCACTTTAGATGGGTATAATATTAAAATTACCAAATTATATTGCCTTCATCTTTACACCCTTAAACTGCAATTCGTTTTCTACAACTGGATGTAATTTTATGTGATATGGTCTCAGAATCACAAAGATATGAGCATTTTATCATTACACATCAGGAAACCTCTCCTTCCAAGTCCGTATTGAGTAGTACCAGATGTCTTGAATAAAACAAACCCCAGTTTGATCAGTAATACTTTGAAAACAATTTCAGTAGTAATTACAAAATTTATATCACTGTAAAGTGCAACTCATTACCATTTTAATGATACCTCTCTCAGCTCACAAATATCATGTATCACTGAACCCCATAGTTTTAAATATGTCTTACAAAATTGTGGGTGGTTCACTTTCACGCTCATTGATGATCAAAGTTGAGTTTCCTTTGAGGCACCTTTGAATAACGCATCTCAAGGAGCATGAAAGTGAACACTCACAATTTTGCAAGACCTTTTCAGAACAATGGGGTTCAGCGATGCGTGATATTGGTGAGCTGAGGGACATATCAGTCGACATATCAGTCGACCATTCGTTGCACTTTACAGTGATATAAATTTTATAATCACTACTGAAATATTTTTCAAATTATTAATGATCAAAGTGTGGTTTCTTTTATTCGATATACCCGGTACTACTTAATACAAAACTTGGATGGAAAGGTTTCCTGATGTGTGATGAAAAAATGCTCATATCTTTGTGATTATTGGACCATCACATAAAATTTCATCCAGTTGCAGAAAATGAATTGTATTTTACGGGTGTAGAGATATAATAAATATAGTATTGTAAGGTTAATATGATACCCATCTAAAGTGCCATTAGCATTTTTTGTGGGACACACTGTATATATATATATATATATATATATATATATATATATATATATATATATATATATATATATATATATATATATATATAAAACAAAATGTTGTAATGCATTTTCGCCAATTTTTATTAGATATATATATATATATATTTATCTTTACAGGGTGTGTCACGAAAGCTATATAGGGTGTTATAGGATTTTTTTTTAATAGCTCCATAATTTCACTGGTGAGTAATTTCTTGATCTTTGCACAAAAAATAATGAACTTGGAATGTGTTAATAAAACCCTGTGCTTCTAAAAAAATTATAAACTTGTAATACAAAATAATTTATTTTTTTTGTAACCGCGCTGCAGAGTGTCACAAAAAAGGGGAAAATAGTGCAAAAAAGGGAATAATTATGTTTCCACTCAATTGTTTATCTACATACGTGCAAATAAAAGGGGGAAAACACAAAATTATTGTTATGAAATTGCATGTTGCAATTTTTTATGCCTGCAATGCATTGTCTATGAGGGTGCATGCACGAAGTTTAAAAAAATGGGAGTTGCTACTATTCTGTTTGGCGTTCAAAAAGAAAGAGAGAGAGCAATGTCGATCTGGTGCTGCTCAGTGGCTGCCGGGCCCACGATTAATTGGGCAAAATAAATTTCCGTTTCACCTTTCAGAACTTTGTTTCGGACAATAACATTTTGAGCATTTTTTAATTTATTAACTGACTTTTGAAGAAAAAAAAAGTATAAGACGTAATAAAAATTTTAATTCCGTATACTTTAACACATGCCTCCACCGTAGGATCATCATACCCTACTCCACTAAAGAAAAACTACAAGCAGGACAAAGTTGAACGTTAACATGTATCCTGATGAATTATCTACAATATAAGTAATCACAAATGAAAGTAACGGTGATCATGATGAATCCATGGAGATACCTCCTTGATGAATCTAAACTAAATCTATTTAAAACTAAATTTTCTCTTAACTATTTGTGACCACATGTAAATTTCAATTACTGATCTCAAGTGCTCTCAAGTGCTCTCAAGTGCGATGGTAAAGTGTAATCGATATTAAATGCCTAATTTGAATTTGATAATTATAAAAATAGGTCTTTTTTAAAATAAAATCGAAGGAGGAGATACAGATGATGATTTATGTCAAAACAACTCATGGAAACTAGTATAATCAAAACATAAGCACTCTGTAAACTCCGTTAAAGCCCACACAATTTTTTATTGTGTACAATAGGACATGTTTCATGATGTCTACAATAAGTAGTGCTCTGTTAACAACGTTTCTGTGCAACGCAACCCGTACAAGATGTTTGGTCATTCCATGACAATTCACCCTATGAATGTACAATTTTGCACCCTACCCTCTCAGAATTCGCTCAAATTTGGTACACATAGAATTTAACATTACCCTCCCAAGAACCAATAAATTTAGTGTATACAGTCCATCGGTTTCCGCGCTATGGCCCGCCCTTTTTGATTTGTTTTGGCAAAAATGGGCGTGACCTTCCACTTTCAACGGCACATTGCGCCTAAACCGATTGACCAATTTTTATGAAACTGATACCATTCAAAAGGAAATTTAAAGAGGAATTCAAAAGTGGTATCAAAAATATTATTGGAGCAATATAAAATGCTATGACCTTTTGACCTTTATTATCTGAAAAGTTTAGTTTCCTGTTTTAATTGATTGTAATGTAACTTCAGTTTGGAAGTATTCATGTATATAGGCCTATATAATAATGGAGACTTGTACACACAATCCCAACACAAATATCACTATGTCATGTGTGGGGGTAACAGTAACTGTGTAAATTACATTTAAAAGAGTTTTTAAACGTGAAGAAATGAAATATCATCCTAGATATTTACATGTTATGTTAATATTATACTGGCAATTAACATACATAGAAATCAAGTTAAAATATTATTCGCCCGGGGGTCAAACTCAAGGTCAAAGTAAAGGTCAAAAGGTCATGGCATTTTAAATTGCTCCAATAATTTTTTTGATACCATTTTTTAAATTCCTCTTTGAATTTCCTTGTGAATGTGCCGTTGAAATTAAAATGTCACGCCCATTTTTGCCAAAACAAATCAAAAAGGGCGGGCCATAGCGCGGAAACCGACAGACCGTTTACATTTATTTATTTTTATTTTTTTTTTTTGGTTCTTGGGAGGGTAATGTTAAATTTTATGTGTACCAAATTTGAGCAAATTCTGCGAGGGTAGGGTTACAAACCCATTGGGTGAATCCAGATGGAATGACCCTGTTAGGATATACAGTCTGTGTCCAAAAAAATGGTACAGTCGAAAAAAAAATATTTAGGTGTGAAATATTTTCAAATAATGTGTGTATGTGGTACCAAAATAAAGCCAAAAGATTTTCCCTGCTGATACACTTTGTTCTGTATAATTTGCTTTCGTAAAACAAAAGTTATGCTAAATTTTGTGCGACGAGGAACAACTCGAAATTGAGCATTTAATGGCCATTATGCGAAACCTATACACAAAAGCATGGGACGGCGTGCGAAAAGTGGATTTTTCTTGATTGTAGAAAACTAGTCATATCTCAAAGACTAGAACACCAAATTTGATGAAAAAAATTGCAGAAGAAAGTCTGATTTCCCTGCTTTACAAAAATATCAAACAATACCAAGTTGTGATTCATCTTCATACTATAAAAAAAAGTTTTCCACTTGTACCATTTTATTTGACACAGACTGTAGAAGGCGAGTTGCGAGTTTGTTTGTCTGTTTGTTTTTGTTTTTGTTTTTTGTTTTGTTAATTCTTGAATAAAGGTTGTCAATGACGATCTCACAGCTGATCCTTTTGCATGATGGATCGATCCATATTGCTTTCATACATAACATGTGAATTAAGTATGCTGATCAGCTGCTTAATTCTCAGCATTCGGAGTGGAAGAACAACGCTACTTTCCCAAATTTTCACAGGGCGCGCGAACGTTTTTGCGAATTGTGATTTCGGAAAAGTCCAAAAGTCGTTTTTAAACCCATATTTACCGTCCAAGGATCATAAGAAGTCACGCCGCTGTTATTATGGAAACGGTTCGGTTTTGCACATGTAGGGCGAATCTATACGTCCTCCATTTTCCAGCGAGAACCTGTGTTGTGTGGCCATTTGTTTGTTTTCATTAAAGGGGAATCCAACCCAAGGAGAGAATCAACCTTACATGAAAGAGGAAAATGAGAGGAGCAATCTAAAAAAAGTTTCATCAAAATTGGTTATAAAATAAGAGAGTCATGGAAGTTTGAAAAGTCTAGTTGTTCCTTCAATGGGGATCCTCAAATTGGCATCATCGGCTTCAAAATGGCCGATCTCATGGACAACTCTCCATTCATTTTGTACACAAATTTTCAGATTTTCCCCATTTTCTTTCGAAATATATCTTACCTCCATCTGAGCTCAACATATGTTGTGTGAAATATATTTTCCCATGACATATTTTGAGCTCAGAAGTAAAGAAGACAAATTTTGAAAGAAAATGGGGAAAATCTGAAAATTTGTGTAAAAAAATGAAAGGAGAGTTGTCCATAAGATCGGCCATTTTTGAAGCCGATGATGCCAATTTGAGGATCCCCATAGAAGGAACAACTAGACTTTTCAAACTTCCATAACTCTCTTATTTTATAACCGATTTTGATGAAACTTATTTTAGATTGCTCCTCTCATTTTCCTCTTTCCTGTAAGGTTGATTCTCTCCTTGGGTTGGATTCCCCTTTAAAGACTTTTTGGGGCTATTTTTCAACACTTCGCCTTCCATATCACACCGGCGAGCCCGACTCCAAACCACCAACTAACTTGCCATTCATGGTAATGTAATTTTTCTGGTCGGTCTGGAGTCGGTTTGGAGTCGGTCTCACCGGTGTGACTACGGTATTACTACGGTCCTCCATTTTCCAGCGAAAACACGCTATTTTTTGTCAACATGGAAACTGAGAGGCGAACATTATTTTGGGAAAGTAGAGAATTTGGGGTTGGCGTTGCAATGTTCACAGTATTCGCCGCTGCAAAAAGCCCTACTTTCGCTCCGTTCGCTGCTCAGCGATAATTATTAAATATATACAAGCGGTGAAAAAGTGTAGTGGAAAAAATATTTATCTGAGGAGGGACAGGATAGTTACTATTTTCTCCGAGGGGCGAAGCCCGTGAATATCGTGATCGCATTTGCTCAAAATAGTAGCGCATTTCTCTGCCGGAGAAAATAGTAAAAAGCTATTTTGAGCTGTTCGAGATTTTGTGTCTTGCAAGTGGGATTTATATTTAATCACGTGATCGCCAATCGACCAATCATTTATTTAGAATCCTCATAAATATTCATAGAAGGGATATAAACTATGATATACCCCATAAAAGCTTATATTATTGTTAGAAAATAGTTTTTAGTTGTTGTAGCTACTACAGAAAGCCTTCAGGCTTATCCCCTTACACTGAATAAAAAAGAGATCTTAATTTTTGATATGCCTTTTGACTTTTATTTTAAATGGAAAGCAAACACGCATATTAAAATAAAATATATTGAACGTGCTCTACTTTTTTTTATGCGAGGCTCGCTAATTTATATTTTTATATCCTAACAAAATATTAGTATTCATTCATATAAAATGATAAAACATGGACAATATTATACATAGAAATATTTAACATTAATAGGTAACAATGAAGCGCCGTGAGCACCGAATTGCTCACCTGCTCTATTGTTGTTTCTACATAGCGTATATAATTAAAGACGAACTCTCCATGCACCTTGCCAATGATACCTTTAATGAATCATAAATGTAAAACATAATTGGGTAAATAAAATTGCACATGAAAGGACAGATACAGAATCTATTTTTTTCCAAATTTTAAGAAAATGAAAGAAGACTGAGTGAATGCCGTCCCTGCTGTCCCATACCATTGAATATGATTGTGTGCGGTGATGTGTGACAGCTTTGAAAGCACCCACTGGGTCTTTTATCCTTGACAAAAACTTGAAATAATTGGATTTTGTACCAGTCAACTTCATTGCAGTTTATTCGGTTATACGTTATATTTATGATCCAAGAAAGATATCATTGTAAAGGTAAGGGGTTCTTCTTAATTTATAGATAGATATATATATGATAGATGAGGTGGGAATATGGCACCTCCAAAAATGAATTTTTCGATACGCACTGCACTGTTAGAAAAAATTAAACAAGTTGTTTAAAATCTTAAACAACTGCGTGTTAACCGGTGAATCGCACAGCGTTGTTTAAAAAATTAAATAACCTGTTGTTTAATGGTTCTTTAGAATATCGACAGTATTGTTTAACGCTCCTCTCCAAAAATAAAAACGCTCCAACTTTTGTTAACACGGCCGGGTATCGAACTCACGACCCTTCGATTATAAGGCAGACGCTTTATCCACTGAGCCAACACATCAGTACAAACAATTAATGTGTGAGGCATAAGTCCTTCGCCATGATTGAAATTTTGCGCCGATTTTTACCTTGCATGTACCGAGTGATGCCATTTGCTCATGACTATCACGTGGCATTTGCCTCGGTCTGTTTAAACAAAACTGTTTAATATCTAAACTCTAATCTCTAAACAGGTCTTTTTAAGGCTATAAAACGTCGCTTTTCCGGTTTTAAGCAACAATGTTTAAATATTAAACAAAAATGTTTAACTTTTAAACCAACATTTTTTTTTTAAACAGCGAAAAACCGCGTTCTAACAGTGTGTATTATTGATATCATTACGACCATCTTCATGGTATATATTAATATGTACACAAGGCGAATCTACTATAGTTGACACCAACTAGAGTTTCCTTGCTGCTATTACACCATTCCGTACACACGTTTATAATAAAAAGTCCATTGTCATTTCTATCTTGGTAACAGTTCTCTTGAATTAGCGTGTCATACTATGGCGTTTTGGTCACCTTCCAATTGTAAAACCATGTTTTGTTCACAAATTGTCAAACCAAGGAATCATTTGTACTGGTACGCCCTGAGGCTCTCCCACTAATACCAGCATTGTTGATATTATCCAATGTATTAGTAGGGGTTTCTACTTCTGCCGTACCGGTACTAACCGGTCCAATCCGGTTGAGGAAGGTTAGCATTCCCTCAGGGAACCCCAGTGATTCCAAGAGTCCTCGTCGGAAATATTTGTTCTTGTAGACGTAGATGAAAGGATTGAGACATGAATTACAGAGAGCAAATACGACCGAGACGTGATAGTAAGGCTGAGTGAAATCTACTGGAGCACCCATATTAAAAGCAAAGAATATGAATTGGTTTGGAGCCCAGCAGATCATATACGTGATGATGACAACCAATAGAGTCTTCTGGATCTCATCAGCAGCTTTCAGTTGCCAAGCATTTCCATCCTTCTTAAGTTGTTGACCTATTAAGAACAATAATAATAGATTCAAGACATTTACAATATTTACATGTGATACCGAGTAAAGCATAATTATGCACCTTTCCTAGTTTTTTTCCCCCTTTCTTTTAAAATTGTGATCGCAAACAGCCTTTCAAGTCTACACTGTTAAAAATCGCTGCAGCTTTTTACAGAAAATTGCTGGCAACTTTGTTGCACGGTAATTTACTGTAATTGTCTCTTAAAGTAATTCACTTTCAATGGTAAATTACTATAAATTCCCACAAGATACAGGAAACTACCATCAAATATACTGTTATTTACTGTGCAACAGAGCTGCCAGTAATTTACTGTAAAAGCTACAGCAATGTTTAACAGTGTACGATAACCATAATATCGAGGCCGAGCGATTATCAAAATATCTTAGATTAGCATAGCATAGGGTGATCAAAGAAAAAGAAAAGAAAAAATTAATACAAATGGTGTACTGCCCCAATACACCCGAATTATGATCATTTTGTATTAAATTGTGTAATATAATCATGCGTATATTCACGACCATCCTATATTGCGCTTTAAAAAACCTCAAACTTTAGAAGCTGCTTTGTGAATAAGTTTTTATTATCAAAGAGATTACAATTGCATAATTTCCATTAGGACTCAGACTATCTCTATGTGTTTTGCAATTTAGAGCAAATAAATGGCTAATGTTCAGATTGCATCTATTTTTAGCTTGTTTCTTACAGACTTCAAGAACGATTTTAACTCTATCTCAGCAAGATGATTCAAATAAATTTATATTGGGGTCGGCGACCACACCGGCAATATTTGAATTCAGGATGTCAAAATAGCAATGGGTAGGCCTACCAAACTACAATACCACATGTCATTTAGAACTCAAGTTAGATAAATCAATATGTTTTTCATAGCGGTCATCTTTGAATTCAAGATGGCGGCCGACTGAGTGGTCGGATCGATGGGGACCGGCAATATTTGAATTCAGATTGTCAAAATACCACTGTGTACTAAATTTGAGTCCCATAATTATATCATTTATAACCCAAATTAGGCATATTGACTGATTTTCATGGCGGCCATTTTGGAATTCAAGATGGTGGGCGACCGAGTGGTCGGACCGATAGGGGCAGGCAATATTTGAATTCAGGATGTCAAAATACCATTGTGTACCAAATTTCAGTGCCACATTCAATTAGAACTAAAGTTAGGCATATCAATGTTTTTCATGGCGGCCATTATTTTGAATCCAAGATGGCGGCCGACTGAGTGGGTGGATCGATGGGGCAGGCAAAATTCGAATGCAGGATGTCAAAATACTATTCTGCCGGAAGTGAACGTTTATTGTCCTTATCTTATACAGACTATTATTATTGTGGCTGGTAATTCATTTATAACTGTTGTTATTTATTGGCGCAGCCTTCATGACAAGGTTGTAAATGATAACTGAAATTCATTTTTTTTAATGTAATTTATGTATGACTACAATACATTGTTGGGAAGATACACATTTCAATGCTGTAAAAATGAATAAAATCAATTTAGAACAACAATCAAAATAATGTTTGACCCTTTCCCTAGACAATAGACCAAATCCTGTAACCATGAATGTGGAATTAATTGAACGAACAATATCAACCGTATACCCCCGAGACGCATCTCATAGGGGTAGGACTGAGGGGGCCTTGGTTTGCAGGGTAAACAAACAGTGTCCCAAAATGTGAAAAATTGCCTAAAATGGGCACTGTGGGGATTTACAAACTTTTTATTTAAAAAAATCTCAAGGAATGGTCGGGGGAACATCCAAGAAATAGCCAGGGTCAATAAAAATGAAAGCGGGGCCAAACACTTAAAAAATTAAAGCCGGTGTGACAAGGTGTTGCTAGAGCGAAAAAAAAAATTCCATCTTTATGACGAGCAGTGTACATCGTGATTTACTCAATGAATGATTTACATGTATATTTCAAAGGCATTTTATTATTAAATTGATGTGAATAATCATTATGAATGGCTCAATATAATAAGATTTCATGGTGATCAACAAGGGATGCATGTTTAGTACATCATGAAATAGTAGCAGCAGGATAATATGGGAATTAAATCGAAGCTAAATAATGATAAAAAAATCAAGCCTCAAGGGGATGCATCCCCCCCCCAATAATTTCGGTGGGGGGGGGGGATGGTGTGTACAATCATCCCCCCCCCAATATTTTGATATCAAGAAAATAAAAAATATCATATGCATATAAATCTACCCATTACAAATTCGTTATCATATGAAACACTTTTATGAAATTATTATATCATTTTGCAGTCTAATATACATATTCCTGACATTCAAAAATCCAAAATTTTCTCACTCTTTCGTTAATCTTCCTCGTGTGTGCCTGATATACTGTAGTTATCATGTAATACACAATACACTGTGTAGATATTGGAAGCGCAGATCAT
Source organism: Paracentrotus lividus (assembly GCA_940671915.1). Classification (NCBI taxonomy): domain Eukaryota; kingdom Metazoa; phylum Echinodermata; class Echinoidea; order Camarodonta; family Echinidae; genus Paracentrotus; species Paracentrotus lividus. Next base: position 42,834,545 of record CALNVZ010003434.1, on the reverse strand, counting down.
TGCAGATGTTTCACTATTCGCAATTGGGGGGAAAAAACCCATTCAAACCGATGACAATCAGGGGCATCGATCCCACGGCGCATAGGGGACAGGTGCCTCGATAAGTGAAACTAAAGGCATAAGTATTCCCCCTCAAAAATCCACGATGGTTTTGATAAAATAAATAATGAATATCGAAGAGTTGTAACACTTATCTCGGCTCTTCATCGATAAGATAACTTTTTTGGACTTGGACCATTGATTATATATTATATATAATAATACACTTCCACTATTCTCCGGGGGCTAAATGCCCTCTCTTCAAAATTAGTCGCTACTTTGCTCTCAAACTTCAGATAACTGTTAAAAATTGCCTGAAAATTTTCAGCTCGCGCTTCGCGCTCGCTTAATATAAGAGAGTGCAAAGTGCACTTGACTTTGTTCATCTTTTATGCATGTATTAACGTCACGATGGTACGTTTAAAACACCAACTCCCTCCCCGTTTCGTGCTCCCATGAGGCTACAATTAAGTATCTTGTTTCATCAGGTCACTATTACTCAGAAAATTTTCAGCTCACGCTTCGCGCTCGCACAATATTGCTCTAACTGGAATTCGTCCTTATTCAAATAGATTTGCGTTTGTTGGCATTACGTCATGATGTTCCGCTTCTAATCACCATTTAAAGCCCCCTGGCCCTCCATCAACTTCGTGCTTATAGTCATGTAACGCTACAAATAGGCCCTACCATGTTTCAGTTCAATATTATTGAGAAAATTTTAGGCTCGCGCTTCGCGCTCGCATTACAGCCCTATGAATTCGACCATATACTACATGTAGTACTCATATGCATAATAATGTGCATGTGTGTATGTCTATTGACATTACATCATGGTTGCCCCCTTTGATAAACCAGATAAAGCCCCTTCCCCGTTTCGCTTTCGCTTTATTCTATATTATGTCCCATTTCATGTCACTATTATTGAGAAAATTTTCAGCTCGCGCTTCGCGCTCGCATAATAAACTTGAAAATATGTTTTAGTAGATACTCACATACATGCATGTGTGTAGTATCTGTAGCCACTACATCATCATGGTCCCCCTTTAACAAACCAATTAAAGCCCCTTACTCGTTTCGCTCTCGCATTATGCTAAAAATGCCCAATTTATGTCACTGTTATTGAGAAAATTTTATGCTCGCGCTTCGCGCTCGCATTATACAATACATTGTTTCATATTTATATGCATGTTTGTATACAAGCATTATCCCACCCCAACAATGGACACTGCGATCATATACCACCGTATGTGTCACATTGAGGAAAAGAGGAAATATCGACGATCATCCCCCCCAATCGCCAAAACAAATCGACACCGTTGCAAGGGACCTTGGCTTAATATCCATGTCATCACCGAAGGATAACAGCAAACAACTTATCAAATGGCAATAGATCTCGTAGTTCCTAAAATGGGATTCCCAAATGATATATCTCCATCATAATCATGCATTTTAAAAAAGAGTATTCTTATCTGTAGGCCTAATGGAATCTGTTGTTACACCCGGGATATAAGAACAAATAAAAAAAAACACTTTAGTCATGAAAGTTCAAATTTGTGTCACTGATTTCATATGCAGCTTCAACGCTCGATTTCACATTGCCTATTCAGTGGCGAATACAGAATTTCAGGATAGGGGTGGGGGGGGCGCCGCCGAAATTTTCTGATTTTAACATGTACAGTCAATGAGCGGTTTTCAACTTACAGGGGGGCGCGCGTCCCCTGCGCCCCCGCCTGGATCCGCCACTGCTATTGCCTCTGAACTTGCATGGTATTATTTTACACGAAAATTAATTGCATTTTTTTCCCCAAGAAATTCGAAACATTGCCTTCTCGCCTCCGAATATCTTCATATAGGCCTATCTGAAATTATTTCACATTCCCTTTTTCACTTTATTGCGTCTTTCCCTTTTTGTTCAATGATGATACACTATTTTGCTCCTGTTGACAATTGCTAATCCCTGACACTGTCGAATAACTTAGCCTTGGACTAAACCTTAATCCTATTGGGGGTTCTCAGCTCATCCCTCGATATTTTCCACGTCCTTTTCGCTGTGCGAAAGTTTTTGACCCCGTGCTCGCTTTTACTTTTTTTTTTTTTTTTTTTTAACTTTATTATTTAGTCTTGCACACCTTTAAAATTATTTTTTTCCCGTGAAAATCGGGCAACTGTAACGACACTGCAGGACCTTTAACATGCTCAACAGACTAAAACAGCTCAAAAGAACAATTTCGCGCAAAAAGTCAATGCAATGGAGTTTTCTCACATTATTCAATAAAAATAGATATTTTCAATTTTACTGACAGAAATTAATTCATTCCAAGCATTGAACACTATAGAAGTCATAACACTCTAAAAACTGAAGTGCTAATTTATGGGTGCTCGTATAGTGACTGCACTTGAAGTGCTAAATCAGCACCTGAAGTGCTGTTTTAGCACTTACCCAAGTGCTAATTTATCAACAAAAAATGTTCATGGTCGGTATGGGATTCGAACTGGGTTCACCTAGACATGGAAGAGTACCGCTGACGTTACCTATAGACCAACGAGAATCTCGCTAATTGCTTTATTTATGACAGCATAGTAGATGATTACGGCAAATTTGAAGAAAGTTCATCATGCAACAATATCATCTGCTAGCAACCGTGATATGTGAATTGGTCTAACGTGCTCGTCAGCGCTCTATGCAGGGACCCAGGTTCGAATCCCAACACGAATCACGCCGTTTTTGCCCATTTTGCTGAAAGTTCAGCTCACGTGAAAGTGCTAAAACAGCACTTTGAGTGCAGTTAAACAGCACTTTGAGTGCTTGCATAGTGCTTGCATTACAGAATTTCATTTGATACCGTAATTTGTTTCAACTAAAATGCTACAAAGAATATTTGCCTAAACATTAGCATTATAAAAAACTGAAGTGCTGTTTTAGCTCTTCAGAGGCTGAAATCAGCACTTTTTAAGAGCTTGTATAGTGACTGCACTCAAGTGCTGTTTAACTGCATTCAAAGTGCTGTTTTAGCTCTTTCACGTGAGCTAACACTTTCAGCAAAATGGGCAAAAACGGCGTGAATTCGTTGGGATTCGAACCTGGGTCCCTGCATGATAAGCGCTGACGAGTACGTTTTGACCAATTCATATCTCACGATCAAGATCATATTGTTTCATGATGAACTTTCTTCAAAGTTGCATAATTATGTACTATGCTTTCATAATTCAAGCAAGTTAGCATGGTTAGAGAGATCTCGCGTTGTTCTATTGGTAAAGTCGGCGGTATTCTTCCATGTCTAGGTGAACCCGGTTCGAATCCCATACCGACATTGAACATATTTTTGTTGATAAATTAGCACTGGGTAAGTGCTAAAACAGCACTTCAGGTGCTGATTTAGCTCTTCAAGTGCAGTCACTATACGAGCACCCAGAAATTAGCACTTCAGTTTTAGAGTGTATAAAAATGCTCCAAATTTTATTGTCCGAAACAAAGATGGCCGGATATTTGTCTTGCCCCTTTTCTCGTAAGCAATATTTAGTGATTTCAGTGAAATCAAGTATGATTTCATGCATTAATTTGCATTTAAAAGAAATGATTACGGAAAAAAAATAACTATACATTTTGAAGATTTCATCGCATATTATATCCTGCAAATTTGCGCGGTGCTCACGTGATCCGCGGCCGAGATCTGAAGGGGAGGGGCTAAAAGGCCCCTAACAGACTCGAGTGATAAAAAAAGCCCAATGGGTTTTTAGGGTTAACATTATACACCAGGGCCGGCGGAGACGGGGGGGCCTGGGGGGGGGCCGGGCCCCCCCCCACTTTTTTGCCAGAAATTTGTATATTTTCTAAGGGGAAAAAGGGAAAAGAAAGAAAAAGAACGGGAAGGAGAGGCAAAATGTGTTTAAAATACATTACCTTCGGGTTCATTAGAAGCCAATTTTTTTTTTCTGCTCGCGCATCGCGCTCGCAAGGTTCTCTCAATAAGGCACATTGACTGATGATCCCTTATGTCCCATATTAGTAAAGTTATGTAAATTTTTCTACTGGCACTTGGCCCTCGCAATTTATTTTTGTTAAAATTGAGGTGATCTTGACCCATAGAAGAATTCAAACAAAAAGAAATAAGATGGAAAATGTACGTAAAATACTTGTCATAAGCCAAAATTTTCAGCTCGCGCTTCGCGCTCGCAAATTCCTCTCAGAAAGACTGATTCCTGACGTCGCAAAGTGAAGTGATACTTGATACTTGACGTAGTAATCCCTTTAGCAGCTCTGGAAAAGGCTAGGACTGGGATGATGGATGTCATTAAACAATCAAATTTCAAAATCTAGAATACACTACCTTAAGTTACTTATAAGTCAAATTTTTTCGGCTCGCGCTTCGCGCTCGCAAACTTTTCTTAAAAAAGCTCATTGACTGATCCCTGGCGTCCCAAATAAGAAATGTTATGTAAAATTTTCTGCTCGCGTTTCGCGCTCGTAATTTATTTTTGTTTAAATGAAGGTGATAGTTACCTAGCTAGTAACAGAATTCAAACAAAAATACATAAGAGTAGAGGGGGAAGTGTGCGTAAAATATACGGCCTTAATTGTGTCATTATAAGCCAAAATTTTCAGCTCGCGCTTCGCGCTCGCAAATTCCTCTCAGAAAGACTAATTCCTAACGTCGCAAAGTGAAGTGATGGATGTCAATTTTCAAAATTTAAAAAAATCTAGAATACACTACCTTCAGTTAATTATAAGTCAAAATTTTCGGCTCGCGCTCGCAAATTTCTGGAAGGGATGACAATTTTCAAAATGTGTCGAGAACACACTACCTGGCCTTTCAGGTCATTCATTATAAGCCAAAATTTTCGGCTCACGCTTCGCGCTTGCAAATGTGTCTCAGATGGGATGACAGTTATCAAAATGTGTACAGAATACACTACCTTCAGATAATTATAAGCCAAAATTTTCGGCGCGCGCTACGCGCTCGCAAATGTGTCTCAGATGGGATGGCAATTATTAAAATGTGTACAAAATACACTACCTTCAGGTAATTATAAGCCAAAATTTTCGGCTCGCGCTACGCGCTCGCACATGTGTCTTAGATGGGATGACAATTATCAAAATGTATACAGAATACACTATATAATAAATTTCTCTAAAAAGTTCATTATACTGACCCCTGACTTCGCGCTTGATAATTATGATCTTCTCATTCACAAAGCAAAGGTGCACTTTTTCACATTTCGAACCCCCCCCCCCCCGTAAAAATCCTTATTATTCAGGCCTAATAAAAAATTATGTTCGCATGAATTTTTCTAAAACTTGTGCCCCCTCACTTTTTAAAACGCTCCGCCGGCCCTATACACAACCTTATTGTAAACCTTACTATAAACATAAATCGTATAAACGAAATTAAGATACATTGTCCCCAGAGAAAATGTGGTTGTATTGTGAACGACCGTTACATTCACTTTGAAGTTGAGGGTTTATATCATAGTGCAATTTCCCTCCCTAGGTAAACAGATACTTTCATGCGAAAAATTGGAAAACACACGTTTAAAAATATAGGGGAATTTAAAGATGCTTAAAGATTGTCACGCGAATTTAAGAGCAGTATTTGACAATTTTTTTCAATTTTATAGTGATTCTTGAATAATATTTACACCTAGAAATATTTACAACAAAATAAGAAGAACCCAGTAAAGGTTTATCATACCTGTAGCTCGTTTTTGCCGCCTTTCTTGTCTGAGGGATTCCAATTGGTGCTTGAGTGACGTAATCATCTTATGATGGCAGAAGAGTGTAGCCACTATAGGGATGACATAGACTACTGCAAATGTATATATGCCTATAATGTATTGAGCAGCAGTAGATGGGTAATCAATAAAGGTACAAGCTCCTTCGATTGCATCATACAACCAGAAGAAATAAATATTAGAGAGGAAACCAATCATCCACGTGGCAGCCATCATCAATCCACTCCATTTCTTTGAGAAGAGAATCTTATACTTGATGGGATGAACGACGGCAAAGTATCTCTCCAGCGTCACGTTAACCAGGCTATACACAGAGGCGAAGATGGTGCACCAAAGAGGGAATTTTGAGATGTAAATACGACATACAATCTCACCACTCGTGTTATCAGCCAATCCTGGTGGATCAGGAAACAAGTTAAATGGAATGGTCCAGATTGAGGTCATAAGGTCAGTAAAGGCCAGATGAATGATGAAATAGCTGGTGCGCGCGCGCAATGTGGCATTCCTAAAGAGCGCGAAACAGACGAGGAAGTTACCCAGAATGCCTGTCATAGCAATGATACCATAGACCGTACGGACTATAATGTTGTTTTCAATCCTGCCTACGCCCCATCCTTGTTCACCACCTCCCGTTGCTATGGTTGAATTCAATGTTGTCATCGGCATATCTGACATGGTGACGATATTCATTATATCAGTACTTACTTCCATTGTGTGATTCTATCTAATGTTATCTGGATTACTATATAGAGTATGATATTGTTTGTAATTATTGTGTCACCTCAAGATTTCGCTTTTATTTTCAATGCAACCTATATTTTTCACACATCATAACGTCTTCACCAAAGTTAATAGTAAAGTATCACGTGTCAATGTCTATTTACGAAGGGTATTTGATCTCAGATCAGACGAAAAGATCAAATATCAAAGCATAGACGAGAAGGCTATCCTTTGACAGTGAAGGAAGCAGTTGTTTGTGATTTCTCCCGGTTGATGCTGATGAGATGTCGGAGATGCGATCCAGATTGATAATGTCTTAACTTGAAGTAAGCATAACTAGAACGGAAAGGAAAAAGGGAAAGGGGGAAATGTTATTATTATGATGTCAAGTCTAAAGATTTGAAGATAATCTGCATGCATAGTCTATCTAAGCAATATAAAGAATTTTAGAAATAAAGATGCAAAGTTGAACCATAAATGGTTCTTCATCTTGTCCTCTCATGAGAACCTTTTAAAGGGGGAAGTCCGGACCTAAAATAAGTTGTTTTTATTAAAAGCAGAAAAATTAGAAACAGAAAAGATTTTAAAAAGTTTTTAAACAAATCGGACTTCTAATAAGAAAGTTGTACATTGTCACAAACAAACATCTCTAGTTTCTTAATGATAAGTCAAACATGTATGAAAGTATACATATATTGATAGCTGAGATGGTATGGAAGATGATTAACATATTCTTCTGGCTGTACAGGGTGTGTCATTTAAGCTATACAAGGTGTTACAAGAAAAAACGGTTTAAAAAGTTTCACAATTTCAATGCAAACAGTTTCTTATTGTTTGCATGAAATGAAACAAATGAACTTAGACTGTGTTGATAAGACCCTATGCTTTTAAAAAATATAACCTTTAATGCAAAATTATTCTTTCCAACCGCGCTACAGAGTGTATTAAAAAAAAATTGTTGAAAACTGGCAAAAATTCTGTCTTTTACATTTAAATACAACTTCAACAAAATAAATGACAAAAAATATGTTTCCACTCAATTGTGTATCTACGTACATGCAAAGAAATTCGGTGAAAAACACAATTATTGCTATAAAATGGCATGTTGCAATTTTTTACGCCTGCAATGTCTATGAGCCGTGCGTACATGAAGTTTGTTTTAATTGATTAATTAATTGGCTAAGTGACTTTTGACAAATCTACTACACATTTATTTAAAAGCAGATAAATTCCAAAGAGATTGATATATCATTCAACCTATAAGTCATATTGGATACAAATATATAACGCAACAAAGAATAAGAAAATTACAAAAATGGGAATTTCCGATGCTTTAACAAAGGCCCCCACCGTAGGATCCTCCCCTCCCCTACCTAACCCCACTCATATTATCTTTGTATTAAAACTATGGGCAGGACAAAGCTGAAACGTCACAGACATGTAGCCTGATAAATTATCTAAAATATGAGACATTGTACAGCTCATGTCACTGTACTTTGTTTTCATGCTCTGCCAAAAATTGTGAAAAATTTTCCTCCAAAATGTAACGCCTCCACCTTTTTACTATACCCCAATATGTGACACGTTACCTTATGCATTGTGCATTAAATGATTGTTTTTGTTGTGAATTTCAACATCCATATACATGAATATCTTTTTTTCTATACTGATAACCTACTTAACATTTTTGTTTTTGTATTTATAGATGGTATGCTGATTTTATAATATTCGTATAGATGCATAGCATATTGCCATCAATATGACTTGGGCAAAGTTACGAGGAAAACAGTGTCTTAACATTAAAAGTGAATATTTATCATAAAACAATATAGAAAATGCATGGCAAGAAGTGCAACTATGACATCACAGCTGTTGCCAATTTAGTACAGTGATCAGATTTTTTGCATCGTAAAGAAATTAATAAATTTCTTATTAGTAGTCCAATTTACTACAAACTTTTTTTTTAAATCTGTTTTTCTAAGTTTTCTTCTTTTGATGAGAACAATTTATTTTTGGTCCGGACTTCCGCTTTAAGGTTCTTACTAAGAACTATTTTAAGGGTTCTCCTGAGAGGACAAGATGAAGAACCATTAATGGTTCAACTTTGCATCTTTATTTCTAAGAGTAAAGAGAGAGAGAGAGAGCAGGAGGAGGGAGGGGGAATTGGTAAGGAGGGGGTGGGGTAAAAGCAGAAGGTACCTTGCCACTACGTCAAATGCCATTTCGTCCAATAGCCATGTCGTCTAATGCCAATCGGTCTAATGAGATTTGGTCCAAAGCCATTTGGTCCAATGCCCATTTGGTCCAATAGCCATTTGGTACAATGCCCATTTGGTTCAATAGCCATTTGGTCCAATAGCCATTTGGTCCAATGCCCATTTGGTCCAATAGCCATTTGGTCCAATAACTGTTACTGTGGGGGCAGGTGCGGATCCAAGAGGCGCTTGGACCCGCCCCCCGGTAATAAAAATAAATAAATAAATAACTAAATAAATAAAAGGGGAAACATGGATAAACGAATGACCGACCCGATTAATATGAACCTTATCCCTATGGCAGATACAAATATAACGCCTACACCCACCACCCACCACCTTATCGCATCGCGCCGAGGGTAGGGCGTGCGCACCTGCATAGATTATACACATTACACCAAAATGGGCATTGGACCAAATGGCTATTGGACCAAATGGCTATTGGACCAAATGGCTATTGAACCAAATGGCTATTGGACCAAATGGCTATTGGACTAAATGGCATTGGACCAATTGGCATTAGAGGCATAAACCATTTTTTTTTCGTCCATAAGATCCCTTGATATATAAACCTCTCTCATTTCTTCAGAAATGAGCCAAATAGAAGAGTAACAATGTGCCTATAACACCCTCAAAACTTTACACAACCGCTGTTTACTATACACGCTTTTTTTAAAAACTACACAACTTGTTTAAAACTTTACACAACCGCTTTCTACTATATAGGAACCATCCAACTTTTGTGTAAAGTCATTACACATCACCTGTTGTTTAAAGGTTAATTAATTGTTGTTTAAAATAAGTTTAAACAACATAATTGTTTAAAATTTAAAAAAAAGTGCCGGTGCCGGGAATCGAACTTATGACCTTTGCAAAATATCCACAGTCAAGTGATACGACCACTAGGTTACGACGCTGCCTTAAGATATAGCACAGTTTCTATGTATGCCGATGATACTTGTAGCTACTTTAGATAATCCTGATGATTTGTGTTCACTCAGTTGGAATGCTCACGTAAATTTTGTTAAACAAAGGAAACTACACAACTTGCTTAAAACTTTACACAACCGCTTTTTACTATAGGAACCATCCAACTCTTGTGTGAAGTCATTACAACTGTCGTTTAAAGTTTAATCGACTGTTGTGTAAGAATCTTACATAACTTTTTTAAACAATACTTTTTTTTACGCAGCGTTTTAACAGTGTAAACAGGTAATGCAAACATTATACTTTTGATAAGGGTGTGCTATTGTTAGATATGGAGAGCGAATATGTACAGACGACTCCGCAACTGAAAAAAAATCTAATCTAGATATGAACATGTTGGATTTTCCCGTGACCCATGAGACTCAGGAGACGTCTCTGTGACTAGCCTCAAACCTGCCTAAAACCTTTCTCATGGCAAGTTGAGATACCACCAATACAACTACTTTTATTATTATTATTATTATTATTATTATTATTATTATTATTATAATTATTATTATCACATATTTTGTCATTTCTTTAGTTTTTTTCAATTTGCACTTCAATAAATATTTATCAATGAGCCTATACCGGAGGTCTAATGTACAACCCAGATTTACAGCCTACAGACTCATAGTTCTTATACTATGATGTCAATCGTCATATAATATTGTCAATGTAATGTACATGATATGACGTATTATTATGCTGATAATGTTGTTTGTGATTGTAAATATAGAATTAAATGAAGCGGAAACCTGATAATATAAGCAACATGATGTCGACTTCATAGCAAAAACTGACAAATGCAATAAGTGACGATAAATAGAAGTAGAAGATAAAAACATGCACCAACAACATATGATATACATGCATATTTTGAAGGATATAAATGTTGAAAGGCAAGTAATAAAGAAAATTAATCATATCCGATAGACATGAATTCGTAATTTCAATTTTCATCCAAATTGTGTTTTCACGGGACAAAACAAAGAGAATTTTAATATCGATGTACAAAATTTACAAAAAAATTATAGAATTGCAAACATTTAACATTTTCCCTTGAATTGAATGAATAAATCACAGTAAAAACCAGTTGGTAGATTTCTATTTAAAAAATATAACGTTTCCAAGATATACTTCCCCAAGAAGGGTGGAATAACAGAAGTGGTAGAAATAAGACATTATGTATAAGAAGAGAAGGGGAGGGAGAGAGAGAGAGGGGGGAGGAGCGAACCATAATTAATAGGGATCGAATGAAAGGGCATGGCCTTTATGATATCTCCCAATGTAAGACTGGGGAAAAAAGTGTAATTTTACGTTAATAAAGAGCTAAAACCGAAGGACAACCTCCTTTTGGATGAAAAAAAAAGTGCTCATTGTTCAATCATGAAAAGTAAAACGTTACTAAACGGTCAGTTCTCGGCCGTAACTAGGGGGGGGGGGTTTCGGGAGTTCGAACGAACCCCCCCCCCTCCCCCTCTCCCCCCCCCTGGCGAGTAGGGTCCGCTTGACCAAAAAAAAAGAAAAAAAAAGAGAGAGAAGAGAAAAAAAAAAAAAAAAGGGGAAGAAGGACGAAACACCCCCCCCCCCCGTTCATATGCCAAAAATGCTCTGCATTTATATAAATTCAAAGATATAAGGGCGCTTGAAATACCAGTGGTTTCAATTTCGCAAGTGGAAAAATTCTTACGCTCGCGCTTCGCGCTTTCGCCTGTCTTATACACTGTTCGTCATAAAGGTTGAATATTTTTTTTTGGCTCTAAGCGACATTATGTTGCTCCGTTATTAATTTCTTGAATGTGTTTGTCACCGCTTTCACTTTCTGGGATCCTGGGTGTATCTCGTACGTTCCCTCAACCCTTCCCGGGGATTTTTATTCACAAAATTTTGTCACCCCCAGAAGATGGCCAGTTTCGTCATATTTTCTTATTTTTTGGGCCCTTTTTTTTTCACGCGACCCACCAAGGCCCCCCTCAGTCCTACCCCAACGAAACACGTCTGAGGTGGAGTTTTGTTATTGTTCTTTAAATCAAATCTAGATTTATGGTTACAGGCTCGACCCTTTTGTCTAGGGGAGGGGTCTAAATTTATTTTGATTGGGGTTCAACATTCATTTTATTCATTTTTACACCATGGAAATTTCTATTTTCCCTAAATTGTATTGTAAAATCTCAACCAAACATATATCAAATAAAATATTATCAATAATGACTATTTAAAGTCTTGTCATCAAGGCTAAACAAAATTTAAGGGGAAATGATGATATTTAAGGGTTAAAGGTGGTTTTTCATTTCTTTTGTTTTCAGCATAAAGATGGAATAAAATATTCCGGATTTTCACGGATCTCGTTTGTTACTTCAACCCCTCCCCTAGACAAGAGACCTTAACCTGTCCCCAGAAATATAGATTTAACTTAAAGAACAATATAAAACAATACACCTCAGTCGCGTTTCATGGGGGTAGCACTGAGGGGGGCTTGATCAGACGGGAAAACAAAAAAGGGCCCAAAAATGAGAAAAAATGACAAAAATGGGCATCACGGGGGTTGACAAAACTTTTTTAGAAAAAGGTCCACATGAGGAGTGGGAGGATTTCCAAGATATAGCCAGGGTCCCAAAAAGTAAAAGCAGGGACAAACATATTCAAGAAATTAAAGCCAGAGCAAATCATGTCGCTCTAGCGGCAAAAAAATATTCCACCTTTATGACGAACAGTGTATAAAAGAGGTTTGTAAAATGTGCTTTATCTCCTGCCTTCAGATCATTATAAGGAACCCATGAATGCTTTATCTCCTGCCTTCAGATCATTATAAGGGAAACATGAATGCTTTATATCTCCTGCCTTCAGATCATTATAAGGACCATGAATGCTTTATCTCCTGCCTTCAGATCATTATAAGGGACCCATGAATGCTTTATCTCCTGCCTTAGATCATTATTATAAGGGACCCATGAATGCTTTATCTCCTGCTTCAGATCATTATAAGGGACCATTGAATGCTTTATCTCTCTGCCTTCAGATCATATATTAAGGGACCCATGAATGCTTTATCTCCTGCCTTTCAGGATCATATGTAAAGGGAGCCATTAAAGCTTTATCTCCTTGCCTTCAGATCATTATAAGGAACCCATGAATGCTTTATCTCCTGCCTTCAGAATCATTATTAATGGCGAAACATGATAATGCTTTTATCTCCTGCCTTCAGATCATTATAAGGGACCCATGAATGCTTTATCTCCTGCCTTCAGATCATTATAAGGGAACATGAATGCTTTATCCCTGCCTTGAGATCATTAAAGGACTCATGAATGCTTTATCTCCTGCCTTCAGATCATTATAAGGGACCTGAATGCTTTATCCTCCTGCCTTCAGATCATTATTAAGGGGACTCATGAATGCTTTATCTCCTGCCTTGAGATCATTATAAGGGACTCATGAATGCTTTATCTCCTGCCTTGAGATTCATTATAAGGGAACATGAATGCTTTATCTGCTGCCTTCAGATCATATAAGGGAAAACATGGAATGCTTTATTCTCCTGCCTTCAGATCATTATAAGGGACTCATGATGCTTTATCTCCTGCCTTCAGATCATTATAAGGGACTCATGAATGCTTTATCTCCTGCCTTCAGATCATTATAAGGGACTCATGAATGCTTTATCTCCTGCCTCAGATCATTATAAGGGACTCATGAATGCTTTATCTCCTGCCTTCAGATCATTTATAGGAAAACATGAATGCTTTATCTCCTGCCTTTCAGATCTATTATAAGGGAAACATGAATGCTTTATCTCCTGCCTTTCAGATCATTATAAGGGACTCATGAATGCTTTATCTCCTGCCTTCAGATCATTATAAGGGACCCATGAATGCTCTATCTCCTGCCTTCAGATCATATAAAGGGAAACATGAATGCTTTATCTCCTGCCTTCAGATCATTATAAGAAGGGACCCATGAATGCTTTATCTCCTGCCTTCAGATCATTATAAGGGACTCATGAATGCCTTTATCTCCTGCCTTCAGATCATTATAAGGGACCCATGAATGCTTTATCTCCTGCCTTCAGATCATTATAAGGGAAACATGAATGCTTTATCTCCTGCCTTCAGATCATTATGAAGGGACTCATGAATGCTTTATCTCCTGCCTTGAGATCATTATACACAAATGTAAGGGAACCATGAATGCTTTATCTCCTGCCGTCAGATCATTTTATAAGGACCCATGAATGCTTTATCTCCTGCCTTCAGATCATTATAAGGGAAACATGAATGCTATTCTCCTGCCTTCAATCATTATAAGGAACCCATGATGCTTTATCTCCTGCCTTGAGATCATTATACACAATGTAAGGGACTCATGAATGCTTATTCTCCTGCCTTGAGATCATTGTAAGGGAACCATGAATGCTTTATCTCCTGCCTTCAGATCATTATAAGGGACCCATGAATGCTTATCTCCTGCCTTGAGATCATTATAAGGGACTCAGAATGCTTTATCTCCTGCCTTCAGATCATTATAAGGGACTCTATGAATGCTTTATCTCCTGCCTTCAGATCATTATAAGGACTCATGAATGCTTATCTCCTGCCTTGAGATCATTACTACAATGTAAGGGACTCATGAATGCTTTATCTCCTGCCTTGAGATCATTGTAAGGGAACCATGAATGCTTTATCTCCTGCCTTCAGATCATTATAAGGGACCCATGAATGCTTTATCTCCTGCCTTGAGATCATTTAAGGGACTCATGAATGCTTTATCTCCTGCCTTCAGATCATTATAAGGGACTCATGAATGCTTTATCTCCTGCCTTCAGATCATTATAAGGGACCCATGAATGCTTTATCTCCTGCCTTCAGATCATTATAAGGGAAACATGAATGCTTTATCTCCTGCCTTCAGATCATTATAAGGGACCCATGAATGCTTTATCTCCTGCCTTCAGATTCATTATAAGGGAAACATGAATGCTTTATCTCCTGCCTTGAGATCATTATAAGGACTCATGAATGCTTTATCTCCTCCTTCAGATCATTATAGGGACTCATGAAATGCTTTATCTCCGCCTTCAGAAGGGAAACATGAATGCTTTATCTCCTGCCTTCAGATATTATAAGGAACCCATGAATGCTTTATCTCCTGCCTTCAGATCATTATAAGACCCATGAATGCTTTATCTCCTGCCTTGAGATCATTATAAGGGAACATGAATGCTTTATCTCCTGCCTTCAGATCATTATAAGGGACTCATGAATGCTTTATCTCCTGCCTTCAGATCATTATAAGGGAAACATGAATGCTTTATCTCCTGCCTTGAGATCATTATAAGGGACTTCATGAATGCTTTATCTCCTGCCTTCAGATCATTATAAGGGACTCACGAATGCTTTATCTCCTGCCTTCAGATCATTATAAGGGACCCATGAATGCTTTATACTCCCTGCCTTCAGATCATTATAAGGGACCCATGAATGCTTTATCTTCCTGCCTTCAGACATTATAAGGGAAACATGAATGCTTTATCTCCTGCCTTCAATCATTATAAGGGAAACATGAATGCTTTATCTCCTGCCTTCAGATTATTATAAGGGACTCATGAATGCTTTATCTCCTGCCTTCAGATCATTATAAGGGACTCACGAATGCTTTTATCTCCTGCCTTCAGATCATTATAAGGGAAACATGAATGCTTTATCTCCTGCCTTCAGATCATTATAAGGGAAACATGAATGCTTTTATCTCCTGCCTCGAGATCATTATAAGGGACTCATGAATGCTTTATCTCCTGCCTTCAGATCATTATAAGGAAACATGAATGCTTTATCTCCTGCCTCGAGATCATTATAAGGGACTCATGAATGCTTTATCTCCTGCCTTCAGATCATTATAAGGGAAACATGAATGCTTTATTCTCTCCTTCAGATCATTATAAGGGAAACATGAATGCTTTATCTCCTGCCTTCAGATCATTATAAGGGACTCATGAATGCTTTATCTCCTGCCTTCAGATCATTATAAGGGACTCATGAATGCTTTATCTCCTGCCTTCAGATCATTATAAGGGACCCATGAATGCTTTATCTCCTGCCTTGAGATCATTATAAGGGACCCATGAAATGCTTTATCTCCTGCCTTCAGATCATTATAAGGGACTCATGAATGCTTTATCTCCTGCCTTCAGATATTATAAGGGACCCATGAATGCTTTATCTCCTGCCTTGAGATCATTATAAGGGACTCATGAATGCTTTATCTCCTGCCTTCAGATCATTATAAGGGAAAATGAATGCTTTATCTCCTGCCTTCAGATCATTATAAGGGACTCATGAATGCTTTATCTCCTGCCTTCAGATCATTATAAGGAACCCATGAATGCTTTATCTCCTGCCTTCAGATCATTATAAGGGACTCATGAATGCTTTATCTCCTGCCTTCAGATCATTATAAGGGACTCATGAATGCTTTATCTCCTGCCTTCAGATCATTATAAGGGACTCATGAATGCTTTATCTCCTTCCTTCAGATCATTATAAGGGACCCATGAATGCTTTATCTCCTGCCTTGAGATCATTATAAGGGAACCATGAATGCTTTATCTCCTGCCTTCAGAAGGGAAACATGAATGCTTTATCTTCCTGCCTTCAGATCATTATAAGGGACCCATGAATGTATACAAAATACTCATGGGCATATATGTGCAAATTCCCTTTTCACAGGTTCGTATCCAGGCCCGTAATTGGGGGGGGTACTTCCCAGGGGCCACGGAGCGTTTTTGAAAGTGGAGCCTGAGGGGCTGAGCCCGAAAGTGGGGGGGGGGGCTGAACAGGCTAAAAATCACAAATCTATGGTAATTTTTGCGTTTTTGTACACGGGGGGAGGTGGGGGAGGCTGAAGTGAAGTCCCCAGCCCCCGGCTCCTCGGCCCCTGCTCCCCCCCCCCCTCCCCCGCTGGGGGATGCTTGACAAACAAAAGATGAAAATGAAAACCCCCACTCTCTTTGCAGAAACAGGGGCCGCGGGAGCCGGGGGCTGGGGCTGCAACCCCCCCCCCCCCACTTTTTTCAAGCCAACGTGTACAAAAATGCAAAATGACCATACATTTGTGATTTTTAGCCTGTTCAGCCCCCCCCCCACTTTCGGCTCATGCCCCTCCACTTTCAAAAACGCTCCGTTGCCCCTGAGAGATGCTGCAGATACTTAAATAGAAATCCCAGATACGAAGCTTAAAGAACACTTTGAAAGCTTCTGTCCCACTTCACGAAAAATCTTTCGGTCGCGCTTCGTGCTCGCAACTTATTACAGATGAAATCCTTTTCAGAAGAAATTACACCGAAATTAAATCATTTCACAGGAACGATT
The DNA here is from genome assembly GCA_940671915.1 of Paracentrotus lividus. Classification (NCBI taxonomy): domain Eukaryota; kingdom Metazoa; phylum Echinodermata; class Echinoidea; order Camarodonta; family Echinidae; genus Paracentrotus; species Paracentrotus lividus. The sequence goes on along the minus strand of CALNVZ010003434.1, from coordinate 42,817,468 downwards.
TCCGTTTGTACTGGCATGTGTTATATTTTCTATTATAAAATGAGGTTGTCTTAAATCTTTATAAGATGATATAACCGGAACAAGGCCTTCTTGCAAAATGGGCTTAATTTGACCTGCTTAATTTCAGGTCATTATGAGAAAAACAGAAGGCCAAAATTCATGTACGAATTCGTTCACGACCTAGAATTTGAAAAAGTAAACAAAAAATAAGGCAGGTCCGTGTGTAGAACTATTTTTACTCGAGCCTTGGCATTGCTGCTAATGCTTTTATTGATTCTAAAGGCGCTATCTTCATTTTAAGGAGATTTTTTTTATTTTTTATTATTATTTTTTTTTTTTTTTTGCTTTCTCGCTCGCTTTTTGTTAAAGGGAGCTGATCATCAGTTCGTTAAAAATGAAAATTAAGAAATATTGGGCAAGATGTGTGAAAAACACTACTTTCATTTCAATATAAATGAAATTTGCGGCTCGCGATTCGCGCTCGCAATATTCATTGATTCTTGATGCCCAGATAACACGAAGTGATTATTGTGGGCATTGTTTTTCTGTCTCGCTTCGCGTTTCTTTGCAGTTTTTTACTGGAGGTAGTTGCTAGTGCAAAATTAAAACAAATCAATAATGGACAAGATGTGTGAAAAACTTTAGTTTAATCTCATTATAAGGAAAATTACCGGCTGGCTCTTCGCGCTCGCAAAGTTCACCCTTAGATTCGACCCATATAATGACTCTTGATGCCCAGATAAACGAAGTGAATAAGTATATTGTGTGTATTTTTCCGCTCTCTCATCGTGCTCGCATTACTTTTTTTAAGGTCATCAGCTTCTAAAAGAATTAAAACAAAAATGATGTAACTAAGAGGCAAAATGTGAAAATACAATAGCTTTAGGTCATTATAAAGCAAAATTTTCGGCTTGCGCTTCGCGCTCGCAAAGTTCTCTTAGGAGAGCCCATTGACTTATTCCTAACGTCGAAAATTAAAGTGATGTGATATCTGTTTTCCGCTCGCGCTTCGCGCTGGCAATTCAATTTTACTTAAAATGAGGTTATCGCCACCTTTTAAAAATTAATTCTGAAAAATAAAAACATATACAGCCTTGGGTCATTACAAGGCAAAATTTTGGCTCGCGCTTCGCGCTCGTAAAGTTTATTCCTTAAAAAGGTCAATATTTTCAGATTTCGAACCCCCCGTAAAAATCCTAGTTACGGGCCTGAGTTGTGACTCAATGTCAAACTAAGTGGGAACGAGTTAGAGAAACGAGAGAAATATTCTGCTCACAAAATAACATTAGCGTGTTTTCGCTGGAAGACGGAGGACCTAATCTAGAACGTTAGCATTATGAAGGGCTTTATTTTCAAAGTAGCTCAAAACCTCAAACCCCTGCATACTGTTAGTACAGGAAAAGAGTGTGTAAAACTGTCATTTACTAGAAACGACTGGCAAGCGTTTAAATTTCGAGATCACGTGTGCAAAATCGAGGGGTTTCCCCCAGTTCCAAGAGCCTAGCTTCCCGTTCTCAAATCTACAACGCTATTTTGGGGGAAATGTACGTTCTCCTCAAATCTACAACGCAGTTTCTCAGCGGAGAACGTAGGGTCAGTTATCAGCCAACCAGCTAGCGCTTTTGATAGGAATGTATAGGGGAGACCGGGGACAAATGTAACACGGGGCAATTGTAACAGAGGCTCCCATTCCTAGCAGAAACACGCTATAAACTTAAATTTGGTAGAGAACCATGCGCATTTAAATCGCTCCACATGCTGTATGAGTGTTAGCAGATTTAACGGTTCGTGGAACTTTCTACAGCGGAAAAACCGTTTTTTGAGCATAAAAGTAATATTTCATTTACCATTGTTTTTCTTCTGGACAAATATGTGGATGAGCTACGGCTGTCATTTTTGTATATTTAGAAATTATGTTCTTAGGGCCATATTTTGCTAAAGTTTCAACGACGAATACCGAAGCTAAGATAGAAAAAAATCTCTCCAAATATGGTCACTCTGCCAGGGGCAATTGTAACAAGCTGTTACAATTGCCCCTGTTTCTGTTAAAGTAACTCCCATAGGAACTCGTAAAGCAGATTTCCGCTGAATCAACACCAAGCTATTAAATAACCAATCAGGGGCGCGGAGCGTTTTTGGAAGGGAGGGCTGAGCGGCAAGTGGGAGGGAGTGGGGGGGGGAGAGGGGGGGGGGGCTGAACAGACTAAAAAAAAAATCACAAATGTATGGTCATTTTCCGTTTTTTGTACACGTTCGCTGAAGAAGCCCTCCCAGGCTCCGTGGCCCCTGCAAATTACATAAGAAAACATTACAATTGTCCGGAATTTGTTTGCTTCCTGTAAACATAATTAAAACATAATCAGAAAGCTCTGAACCATGGAGCTAGCCTGATTAGACACAATTTTTCAGGGGGCATTATGCTACAAAATATATATGAAGAGAGTGAACATTAGGTTCCTTTAATGCCAAAAATTGTAAATAGGAGTAGACTTGGAAATAAAGAAAAACAGCAAAGAGTATAGCCTCGTCGATAAGGGGTGCTTTCTCACTTCGCGGAGACGTCTCCGCGACATAAAAGAAATTTCGTCTCCGCGACGGATAAATAGTATTAAGAGACGTCTCCAAGACGTCTCCGCGACAATTTATGAAAAAAAATCCGTCTCCGAAATTCAGGAGACGTCTCAGAGACGTCTCTAATACTATTTATCCTTCGCGGAGACAAGATTTCTATTCTGTCGCGGAGGACGTCTCCGCGAAAGTGAGATAGCACCCTTAGCTCAAGCATCATAACTTCAGAAACTTTGAATGTATTTTCAATTATAATGATTTACAAAAACAAAAAGGTAACAAACATCTATAACCTCAGACTTGAAAATTAGGGTGGTATCTCACTTCGCGGAGACGTCTCCGCGACAGAATAAGAAATTTCGTCTCCGCGACGGATAAATAATATTAAGAGACGTATCCGAGACGTCTCCTAAATCTCGGAGACGGATTTTTTTCATAATTTGTGGCGGAGACGTCTCGGAGACGTCTCCGCGATATTGGAGACGTTTTTAATACATTCTGTCCGTCGCGAAAACAAAATTTTCTATTCTATCGCGGAGACGTCTCCGCAAAGTGAGATACCAGAGCCTCAAGTTTTATTCTTGTTGTTGTTGTTGTTGTTTTAAAACAATTTATATCACTTTACTGGAAAAGAAAAAAGTAGAAAATATGAAGAGAGTGACCATTACGTTCTTTTAATGCCAAGATTGTAAATAGGAGTAGACTTGGATATAAAGAAAAATAGCAAAGAAAAGCCTCGTTGATAAGCTCAAGTATCAGAACTTTATAACTTTGAATGTATTGTCGATTATTATGCTTTACAAAAACAAAAGGTAACCATATCTATAATCTCAGACATGAAAATTCAATAACTTTGAACATATCTGTCTGATACGTTTTGTTAGAAATGCAATGAAATATTGATATTTCCGAAAAAAGTGCCTTTAATTTGTTTATCATTTGTTTCATTGTAATCAGAGCCTCAAGTTTGTTATTCTTGTTTTTTTTATAATTTATATCACTTACTAGAGAACTTCAGAACTTCATAACTTTGAATGTATAATCAATTATAGTTTCTTTTTTTACAAGGACAAAAGGTAACCTTATCTATGAGATCAAACATGAGGAATAAATAACTGTGAACATATGATTTTATTCATTTTTTATTTTATTTTATTCGTCGAGTGTTCATGGTATAACACATAAAAAGAAACACTGACAGAATAGCCCATGAAAACCGAAAAGGCTTATTTACAATGGGGTCCTATTAAAATGAGAAAGAGAATAGGGACCCCCCCCTGACTTGTGTTTTTTTATTAAAAAACGCACATATTAAAGAGAGAAAGAAGAAAGAGGAAGGGAGAGAAAGGGAGAGGCGGAGAGAGAGAGAGAGGGGGGGGGAGGGCAGATAGGAAAGTAAAAAAGTAAAGAGGGAGTGAATGAAGAAAAAGAAAGATAGAAAGAAAGACAGAGGAGAGAGAGGGAGGGATGGCAGCCCCCATAAAAAATTAAAATATATTTTCAATATGATACCTGAAAATATATGTCCAATACGTTTTGTTAAAAGGCAAAGACATATTGATTTTGCAGAAGAAAAAAAAGTGGCGTAAATTTTGAAGATTGATTTTACAAAAAAAAAGAAGGAAAAAAAAAAGCTGTCATTTTTACTTCTTCTCAGAAATGTATCACTTTATTTGAAAGAATGCGTTAAAGTCAAAAGGCGTAAGCCTAACATAAAGTGTTATACAACAGTTGTCAGTTAAAAGATATATTGTGTAGGTAAAGTAGATAAAGAACCAAAATATGAATTAATGAAGGTTCTATAATACTACAGTTAAAGGGTGAAGCCACAACAACCTAAAAAATAATCATTAAAAAAAATAAATAAAAAAAAAAAAAACTATCATAACTTTTGCCCCATTTCATGCATATAAACAAGTGGAAAATGTAATATAAATGAGTCAAGCATTGTCATGTTTCATTATAATTAGTTTATGTGGTTAATGATGTTTAATTTGTCATGTGCATAGCTTTGATAAAGAAAAACAAATGTTACAAGTTCATTGTTACAATTGCCCGCGCACGTCTGTTACAATTGCCCCTGGTCACGGGGCAATTGTAACACTCGACCTCTTGTTTTGAAATGGTAATGGCTTCAAAATGACTTGTTTTTACTTAACCCAAACTATTCATATGTCAAGCTAAGAATTGCATATTTCATTTTAATTTAGTTTTAAGCAAGTATTTAGCTTTAATAAAGCTGATAGGTCAAATTTGGAAAAAAACTGTTACAATTGTCCCAGGTCTCCCCTACAGGCGAGGTTTAGGGGCCGACAGGCATTTCCCCTTTTGTTTAAAAACATAAAGAAGCATATTTTGATTTGACTAATCATAAAGGCTGGGCGGTAGGTTATTTTACGTTCTTTTCATATCAGCAATGAGGTCAGCTGTAATGCACATTGACGCATTTGACACAATAAAACCTTGGTATGAAAAAAAAAACTATGTATCCCCGGTACGACATCCTTTATGCAAGATGACAAAAGGGGGGTTTGCGCATTTGATTGCATTCCGGCATACTCCGTCTTGTCTCTTATACAGTGCGTCCCAAGAAAGAGTAAACCCAACTTTGAAAGCCTCATATTAAGATTGCATGTCTAATGCGGCGGTCACAACTCACCGTACCTTCGACGTGCAACTCCCTACGATGGATTTCGTAGAAAATTCGTGCAGCGGAGGTACCTTGCAGGTACAATGCATGTACGACGTGCAGGAAGTTTTTACAATACCCTTACTACAGAAACGCAGGAATCGCAGAAGTTGACCCAGGACCTGCGCGTGCATTGTACATGCAACACAGGCTACGTTGATGGCACGTGCCCCGTAGCCTACGACGAGTTGTGACCGCCGCATTATGTGTTTCATGATTAGAAAATGTATTTATTTATTTTATTATCATGACGAAGAATAAGGGTGGTATCTCACTTCGCGGAAACTACTTTGAAACTACTTTGAGACGGATTTGTGCCTACTTGGAGACGGTTTTGAAACTACTTGGAGACGGTTAATTTTATGAAAACTGTTGCTGAGACATCTTCTTAGTCCCTGCAACGTTTCATGAGTCGCGGAAAGTACTTTGAGACAGTTTATATTATGAAAATTGTCGCGGAGACGTCTCCGAGACGTTTCCGCGACGGAATAAAGTATCGGAGACGTCTCTAATACTTTTTGTCCGTCGCGGCGACGGAGTGAGATACCACAGTAATACCAAACTTGTACCTGTTCAATCATCAATGACTGAGCATTTGAATTTTAAAAACTTTGGTGAAACACACTTTCTTCCAAGTTTTGTCACAAGCAACCCTGGCTTCTGAGCATTCATTCATTGTTTAGGTTAGTCCTCCTGGGTATATTCATAAGGGACAAAATATTTTAAAAACACTAATTGATTTCAAGGGTTGCTTTTGCTCAAACTTGGTATATTTTTACGATTTTTATAAACCTATTGCTCAGTCATTCGTTGCAACACACTTATACGTTTGGGATAATTGAATATAGAGTGGCTCTTTATTATGAAATAAACACCAAAGTAACAAAACTCTAACCTTCAATAAGACAGATGCTTTCCAAATTAATTTTGTTTTTCTGTGTCGCACTGTATATTAAAGCTCTGAGTACTGATTGAATCCATCTTGCAACAATAGACGTTGCAATGTCTCACAAGCCAAAAAGTACATGTGCGGTTACCATTGGAAACTTTTATTCAAAGTTATTGAAGAAGATAGAAAACGATGGTTTACAGGTATTTGAAAAATAGTGCCCTTTTTATGCTAGGACCATTCTTGGTCACGTGTGTGACCGAAATTATGCAAAATCTTGACTTTAATTGGCTATAACTCTAACAATTTTAAAAATATACT
>CALNVZ010003434.1:42777716-42799323 GCA_940671915.1 Paracentrotus lividus | reverse complement strand
TTGTTTTCTTTTCTACGGATCCCCACGGATGCCTACCCGTCATAGTTAGCAGTGAAAATATTGATAATTTCGTTCATCCAGTAAAACAAAGAAATACATAAGAAAAGATAGAAAAGAAGCTGAAATAAGATTAAAACAACACAAACGTATCTATACGTAAGTGTCTGTGTGACTGCAGCATTATCAAACTGGACCGTCGTAATATACGTAATAGAAAAGAGCTAACTGAAATGATGTGATTTATCAGTGATATCTATGCAAAACAAATACTCGAAAAATTATCAATTCCTGTCTATTATTGATATAATTAACAGGCATGCACGGTTACTTCAATATTACCTGTATATTATACTGTTTCTACCTTTTCTGAGAGAATGAAAGATTTCAAAATGGGATGTGCAAGTTTTTTTTTTTTTTTTTTTTTTTTTTGTCATCCTGCTGGCCTAGTTGAATTAATTAGGCAATTGGAATGAATTAATCAATGACAGCAACATGGCAAGTACAATAGAAGGAGACGTAATGACAAATGAATGATGTCTCTTATACCCAACAGACCAGGGTATAATGATGATGGTGATGATCGAGTTCGTGTAGATTTTGATGAAATAAGTTCGACCGGTCATTGTCATAATGATGTATGAGTGTACGTGCATTATGGACCATAAGCCGGATGGTAATTGATCATATATCAGCCAATAAGCTTTATGAAGGAAGATCATAACCTGCAGAATTTAATTGATGTAATTTGACGCTTGATAAGCCATGCACATTCTGCGAATTCTTATAGGCCTAGTTCTACAGTGTGTCCCAGATAATAGCAAATCGGATTTTATGGCAGATTTCCGGAGAAAAAAAATAGATAGTATGAAAATCTTTGCCACATTACTGTTACTTTTATGCATTAATATTTTATTAATAAAATACGTATGATCGAATTAAAGAGAGAGAGAAAGTGATTGGCACATCAAAATGATAAAATGTTTTATTCTTAAATACGCGTTCAAATTGAATAAATGCAAACTAAAGTCAAATTGCAAATAATCAAATTTGAATATTTAGTTTTATGTTAATTTGAAAAAAAAGAGGGAAATTAACCAAAAATAAACATGTTTAATATGAAGAAAAAAAATAAGCAAAGAAAATGGGATTCTATCGGGATTCGGACACGAGACTTTTTAATTATAGACAGGTGCTCTACAGACTGAGCCATGGAAAACCCTTATGTCAGTGTCCGCCCAAGAGTAGGCCTACTCCTTAGCTGTGATGCTTGAATGATGAGAAGCTATATAGAATCTGACATAAACCCAAATGATAGAAATCAATTCGGGGATAAATACGAGGGATCCCGTAGAAGTGATGCTGCAGCTTTTGAAATATAAATTTAAACAAACTGACCAGAAATATAACTATATAATTCATCGTGATCCCTCGCATTTCTATCCTTCGAGTTTATGTTTGGTCTTATAGCTTCTGATCCTTCGAGCATTGAAAGCTAAGGGTTTTTTTTTCTGGGACGGAATCGACATAAGGGTTTGCCATAGCTCAAACGGTAGAGCACCTTCTCGGCTTCGAATCCCAATGGAATCCTATTTTCTTTGCTCATATTTCATATTTTATATTTCCAGTCAGTTCCCTCTTGGTTTCAATTTATTCCCATCAATCCTTTATATTATGATTAATAAATTTTTACGGTATCTATAACTTTTTGGTAGGGAACATTTTAGCTGGTAGATAATATAGGCCTATAACACTGATTATTTTTTAATGTTGAAGGTAGGCTATACAAGTGATCTGTACTGTGCCAATAAGTCGCTACTATTATGATGTAATTATGTTTGGAATTTATACCACTTTGTTTCTAGATTGATCTGATGTCTCGAGAGATCGTGACAATGAATGATGTATTGTTTATGTTATACGATACAGATATAAGCCTTTGTATAAAGCACCATACCAATTTGTAAAGTGAGTATTGACTGCTTGAATAAACACATACCACATCCACTCACCATAATAGTCCATTATAGGGCAAGTCCAAGCTATTTTGTGCGGTAACAAATGGGACATTCAGAGCAAAAACTAGGGCTCGTTTGAAAAATCTTAAATGAAATCTCAATCCTCATATTCTTGAAGGTACTAAGAATCTGCAACAAAAACATAAAAAATAGTTGAAATAACTCAATTCATAATTAATTTATGATTATTTATTCGCCGATCGGCAACAAACGGCACCAGAAAAAAGGGTGTTTTCAAGTTTTGACTTTGTTCACATATAACTCTGAATTTAAAAAGTAGATATAAACTTGCATGGTCTTATCCTCTTGAACATGTAATAAAGATTGTAAGGACATATTTTCACGTTAATAGAGTCTTGTAAAAAAAAAAATGGTACAGTCGGGGGAAAAATAATTTAGGTGTGAAATCTTTTTAAATAATGTGTTTATGTGGTAACAAATTAATGCAAAAAGATTTCCCTTGCAGATGCACTATGTTCGGTATAATTTGCTTTCGTAAAACAAAAGTTATGCTAAATTTTGTGCGACGAGGAACAAATCGAAATTATAAGCAATTGTTCTGGAGCGCTGAATTCATGGCCATTATGCGAAACCTACACAAAAGTATGGGACGTCGTGCGAAAAATTGATTTTTCTTGATTGTAGAAAACTGGTCATATCTCAAAAATTACAGCACCAAATGTGATGAAAAAATTCGCAGAAGAAAGACTGATTTTCCTGCTTTATGAAAATGCCAAACAATACCAGGTTGTGATCAATCTTCATACTATAAAAAAAGGTTTTCCACTTGTACCATTATATTTGACACAGACTGTACAACTTCGAGTTTTCTGGCAAGGTCAAGTTTAAAAAATTACGTCATGTAACCACACGGGACAGGTAACACACGGGACAATTATTCCCTGTAATATTTTTTATTAAATAAATGGTGTAGCCAAGGCGTAGCAACATCTTTTGTTTAAAAAAAATCTCTCTGATAAAACAAAAGAAACATAATACAAAACACAAATCTAAAAAACACTTATTTTGGTTCATTTCTAAAGGTGGGAGGGTGAGTAATAAAAATGCATGATTTTACATCAGCTCAGTAACTTTTGTGAGACTATTTCTGAGACCTGAATATTTTAAGTCTAAAAATATGGAAAGCTATGTGATAGGTTCCTGATATTTTCACCAAAGTTAGCGAAGAAAATATAAAACAGAAAATACATACTTTTTGACAAACCTCTTTTTTAAATGGTTGAAAATAGCCTTTTTATTGCATTTTATAATTTTTCATGATTATTAATGAGCCTTGTGACGTCATATGACCTTGAAATGACTTTTTGACCTCATTCGCATTAAGTTCATTTCATACCCTTTATGTTGTTATATGACACATTATGTATACCTTGACAAACTCACTAACACACTTGACACAAAAATGGTCAGAAAGTCGACAAATCACCACCCTGGGAATCGAACAGGCTGGGAACAAAATAATAGCGTGGACTTGCCCTACAGCAGAAAAGCCTATACTGTGCTAATGGACAACATATCTAAGAACTTCGTCAAGATATCACGACAGAGAATTTGAAGGTCAAGCTATCAAAATAATTATTCATAAATGTGTCTGAAATTACTCTCATTAAATCCAGGAAGGCACTTTATTTGTTTATAGTTTGCTTTGACAGGCCCGTAATATTTTCTAAGGGGGTTCAAAATGTGAAGAGTGGATCTTTAAGAAATGAGTGAGCCTTTTGAGCTCAAATTGCGAGCAAAAATTTGCTTTATAACTACCTCGATCAAGGCATTACATTTTACAACCATTTTTTTTCCTATTATGTGACGATCACCTCCCTGTTCGCAAAATAATTGCAAGTGCGAAGCGCGAGCGGGAAATTTACATCACTTCACTTTTGAATGTCATGAAACAGTAAATGCACTGTAAAAAAATATATGTATTTTACAGCAAATCTGCTGTCAGCAGAATCGCCATAAAAAATGTAATTCAAAAAACAGTTTTGTTGTAAGTTTCTCCTGCAAATAATTAAGTGAGAAATACAAAATATACATCAGGAGTAACACATTTGTTCCATATTAACCAAATACGTATGCTATAAAACTCTGATATTTTTCCTTCTCTTTCATCAATGCTTAAGGGAGAAATTTACAACAAAACTGTATTTCAAATTACATTTTTGTGTATGGCAACTGCTGGGCTGCAATCACTTTTGTGTTGTATTTTTTTCAGTTTTTTTTGTTTGTTTGTTTGTTGTGTTTTGTTTTTTTTTTTTTTTTTTACAGTGTGGACCTTTCTTAAAAATTTACGAGCGCGAAGTGCGAGCCGAAAATTTCGGATTATGAGGACTTGAAGGAAGTGTAGTCTTAGACACGTTTTGCCTCTAACTTTACAGACATGTAACTAAGATATTTATAGGGGGTTCGAAATTTGAAATTTTGACTTTTCGCTAAGAGTGAACTTATTAGCGCGAAGCGAGAAAAGGAAATTTTGCTGTTGAATAACCTGAATGTGGTATATTTACGCACATTTAGTCTCTCATATCACACGCCCCATGTCACTTGGGGAGTCTTGAAAGGTTGCTCAAAATTATCATTTTGGGTTAACATTACGTTAGGACAGCCTAAGTTGCAGAGAGTTGGGATAGGTTTCGAACCGTTTCCTCGAGTTGAAACTCTGGGAATCCTTTGTCAACACTGCATATCTCTCGCGACCTGTGTTAAACCTGATTCGAAAATCCCAACTTAACGCAACGCGAGGCGACTCCCCAAGTGACATGGAGCCTTATCACTTTTATTTTCTTTCAAATCCTTTACAAGCTGATGATCATCTCCCTAGAGTGAACTTTGCCAGTGCAAAGACGGAGAGGAAAATTTTGCCTTGTATTTTGGTATTTTTAAAAATTCCTTCGCAAACTAATGACCAATCACCAAAAAAAAAAAAAATGTGAGCGCGAAGCGCGAGCGGAAACTTACACAAAATAACATGAAGGCTGTGCATTTGAAGCACATCTTTTCCCCCAGATTCCTAACTGAGAAGATGATGATTAATTCCTTTAAAAAGTGAAATGCGAGCGTGAAGCCAAGAGGAAAACTTTTATTAAAAATCACAATCAATTTCATTTTGTATTGTAATCTCCCCTTAAAACCAGGGGTATAGGATGGAGATGCCTGCACTTTCTCCAGTAAACATGCACAAAAACGCGAAATTGACCATCAGATTATTCTTTACCACGTGTGCAGCCAATCAACCTTCTACTCAGAGCGTGAGTATTTAAAGCTGCATTTCTTGGAGGTATATTTAAGAATCTGGCATAAAGTGGGGCTCAACCCCCCACCCTTTCCTCTTGTTTTCTTTTGCTTTCTTATTTTTTTTATTTTTTTTTTTTTTTTTTTTTTTTTTTGTCAAGCAGATTCTACTCGCCAACGGGCCTGTTTGACTGCCAAATTTACCTACTAGCATTATATTAGCATTAGAAATCTATATATTCTTATTTAGTTAGCGAACCAAAATATGGCGCTGTTTCCATCATATCCATTGACAAAATAATAAAAACCGAACGCGAATCACTAATAAGAAAACATACTCGATCGTACCATGGTATAGATAAAGATTGACAGGACAACGGTGTATACATGGTATAATTAGATGAGATTCCATTTTCCAAGTAGGTAGGAAAATAATGAAAATGTGGAATTGCATAGCATGCTTTACATCCAGAGGCCGAACAAAGATAGAGGTCCTAATTTAAGATGTTGTGGTATTCCACAGGGGGCTATAACGGAATTATAATATTGCATATTTACCTGTTCCTAAATGGTAGGGGTGAGTACAGTGCTATGTTCCCAGAAAAAAAATAATCGGTATCTTGCGGGTTTCTATTTGATTAAAAAAAAAAAAATCTTTTTGAATTTTAAGCGTACGCATTAGGGGAAATAATCGAACGATTGTGTCCTCTTTGCGATAGGAACATTTATCTGTCACAATACGATACACAATACCATACATACCATTCATTGATAATACCCATCTTCCAAACCTTCATTTCTTGGCCTATTGTTCTTTTATCTACCATTTTGCTTCAGAAATTACGGGGTATTGTCATCCCGTGCTGAAAGGATTGAAAAGTGACAAGTCTCTCCTTTCAGAATATACAAAAATGGTCGTCAATACGCTGGTTATTCATGAAATATAACATGTGAAAAAACCAAAATATGGCGAAAACATATTATAGACTTGTAAAACAGAAAAATGCACGTATTTTAGACATGTTGCTTATTGCGGGTTAAGGTATATACAAAATATAGGTGAAAGATAACTGGGCAAGTCCACGCTATTTGTTCCCAAGGTGGTGATTTTTCGACTTTTTGACCATTTTTGTGTCAAGTGTGTCAATGGGTTTGTAAAGGTATACATAATGTGTCATATATCACCATAAAGGGTATGAAATGAACTTAATGCCAATGAGGTCAAAAAGTCATTTCAAGGTCATATGACGTCACAAGGCTTATTAATATTCATTTTTAAAAAATGCATTAAAAATGCTATTTTCAACCATTTAAAAAAGAGGTTTGTCATAAGTGTATAACCAAAAAGTATGTATTTTCTGTTTCTATAGTTTCTTGGCTAACTCTGGTGAAAATATCACGAACCTAGCACATAGCTTTCCATAGTTTTAGACTTAAAATATTCAGGTCTCAGAAAAGTTACCGAGCTGATGTAAAATCATGCTTTTTTATAACTCACCCTCCCACCTTTAGAAATGGAACAAAATAAAGTGTTTTTTAGATTTGTGTTTTGTATTATGTTTCTTTTGTTTTATCAGAGAGATTTTTTAACAAAAGAAGTTGCTACACCTTGGCTACACTAATTGTTTGATGAAAAATATTACAGGGAGTAATTGTCCCGTGTGTTACATGACATATTTTTAAAAACTTGACCTTACCAGGAAACTCGAAGTTGTATTAACGTTAAAATATGTCCTTACAATATTTATTACATGTTTAAGGGGATATGACTATGCAAGTTAAGATCTACTTTTTAAATTCAGAGTTATATGTGAACAAATTCAAAGTTTGAAAACACAATTTTTTTCTGGTCCCGTTTGTTACCGATGAACACATGATCATAAATTAATTATGAATTGAGTTATTTCAACTATTTTTTATGCTTTTGTTGAAGATCCATAGTACCTTCAAGAATATACATAAGGATTGAGATTTCATTTAAGATTTTTCAATTTTTGGCTCTGAATGTCCCGTTTGTCAACTAAAGAGTAACGAGTGAGACATTATACATTTCCCAGATAAATAATGACCATAAGGTGCCAAGAAAAGGGTGGAGCAAACTTAATTCCATGAATATGTAACCATTATAATCGGTTTCTTGAGGTGAATATATTGCAATTTACTGCACACATGTTCACACATTAGTTCTGGATAACCACGGCCTTTGGTTTTGGTGCAATTATTTATTCAATTTCTTTCATGATCTTGCCTCGCCCTTGTATTGACACACTATGGTTGTTATTCTTTGGGAAAGGAATAAACAAAACCTGTAAACAGTTTTGGGAGAAGTTTGAAATAGCTTCATGATTCATTTCACTGATAATCCCCACCTTCTAAAAATTGAATTGGAGGCCCTTTCCCTTTTGTCTTCCCCTCTGTTTAAAATAATGTAACCATCTTCTCTCAGGCATGACAAGTGACAAGCTTCCCTTTTGAGAGGAAACAGAAATGATCGACAGCACTATGGAAAGTAATGAAATATAATAATAAACAGACATGCTTGTCATTTTCTATTCAAGAGGTGGCTTATTAATATTATAGCCAGCCAGGAGTGCAATGTTTAACCCTAATACTCCTGGGGAGGGGGGTATAATGGTCCCCCTCGACATTTTTCACGATAGATCCGCCGCGCAAATTTTTTAAACCGCGCTGCTTGCTGACCTTTTACTTTCAAGTCTCGTGTAACTTTTAAGACCAAATTACGCAACATTATGTAAGGGTATGTCAGACCCAAAATGGCTCAAAAACGTGATTTCATTTACAAAGTCAATACAAAATGTGTTTTCAGCTTAAATTAATAAATGAGTGATTGTTTTCACTTTCATTGGCTAAAATTAATTCATTTTAGCCTAATTATGCTTTAAAAAGATTCTGCAATCAATTTTGACCCCCCCCCCAAAAAAAAAAACAGAAGATCAAAAACAAAGAAATACATAAGAAATTCATAAAACAATAAAATACATGAGAAAATGATTTTGATACCTTTTTTTTTTTTTCAAATACAATTGTTAGGAATGCTACAAAGAATATTTAGACAAAAACTTAGCATTCTAGGAGCTTTATTTTGTAAATTAGAGCAAAAAGTATGATTTCATGAATAAATTAGCATTATAATGAATTTAGTGAAATTTACCTATGCAACCGCGTACATTACGTCATTCTCTACAATCGTGCGAATTTTCGCCGCGATCGCGCGATCCGCGGCCGAGATCTTAATGGGGGAGGGCCATAATCCCCCCCCCCCCCCCCCCCCGAACAACAAGGATCAAAATACCCCGGGAGTATTAGGGTTAACCACCTCTTCTCTATATTTATGTTTTTCCCCTTTTTACCATTTTGGCTCTTTTGTTGAATCAAGGTAAGAACTAAACGAAATGTATGAAACAAAGATCACACATACATTTATTTGAACAGAACAGTGAAATGTCCTAAATATGCACCAAGGTTATGCACCAAGATTGTGTAATATCCAGTAATAAAATGTAAATTGTTTGATACTTATTTAAGCCCACCTGTATATTAATAATACAATAAACAGAAACGCCGATATTAAACTGGAAACCTTTTGATATCCAATTATCTAATTATTGTAATTAAGTACATCGAGGTCAATTTGTCAAATAAATGGTATTGTCGCCAATCATATTGGCCCGAATTCACAAAGGTGGATTCTGCAAAATCCATGGTTTCAACCCCTGGTTTAACCTAGGGTTGGACCTAGGATTTTCAATTTGGTATTCACAAAGGTGGACTCGACTGAATCCACAGATCCACAGCATCATAATACGTCATAATTTGGGTCAACTGTTGGTGAATCATAAACTGGTGGATCCGTGGAGCCTTTGATACAAAAACCCACGGATCCACGGACCCGTGGGTTTTGCAGAATCCTCCTTTGTGAATTCGGGCCAATAGCTTTCACTGATTTGGATATGATTATTTTATAATAATTTATTACTCTCATTATTCATGTATCGTTTAATACCTAGTTTTTGTGAAAACTCTGTGTTAATACGACTATTGTCTTAAATACAAAAGCCGGAAAGCGAATGTGTTCATTAAAAAATTGGTTAGAATTTTAACCAATGTATTCATAAGTAGACTGACCAACAGAAAACATAGCCTGTGTATTCTGAACCGCTAACTAGAATTGTGCTATAGCACTGAAAGTATATTAATTTTGAGACGAGAATCCACGTTGCACGCTTCTCTATAAAGAGTCAGTGAAGCATGCGTCTGAAAATACAAAACCAGTCTGCGATTCCACTGACAATCAGACTCTCATCTCGAGCTCACCTGATCCCCAAAATGTCAATTTTGATGAGTTCCGATGAAATCTCACCCGAGGTGCCTGTTTTCATGCCCCTGATTTATTGATTATCCGCATGAAATCGGATGAAAGACTGGTATCTGCCCGATATCTGTCCGCCGTTTTCATCGGCTTGTCCAATCCATGCATTTGCTTTCGGAGGGTAATTTGGGGGCTTTCTGACTCTAAACTGGCACTTCCAAGATCCATCTGCATCTATACGGGCACAACTCTAATCACTACTCGGAGTTCGATCGTACATTGAACCGATACTACCAACATTCCACAGTCGGGTTGAAACCGACACTTCTTTTCGCAAACTTGATTTAAAAAAATTTAAAAAACGCTAATTGCAATAAGATGAGTACCTGATCGCCCAATTTTAATCAGACGTCGGCCAGAGACGTCGGACAGCTGAAAACAATAGAATCTTATAGACATCGGACTGACTGACACGTATCCAATATTGACTCGAGGTCGAAAACGGAAATGGTATCCGGTCAGTCAAATAGCGAAATAAGGCCTGAGCTTATTGTTCCCTCACCGGACTATTTTGCCTCTTCGGATCGCGTCCAACACGTCGGACAAGTACCTAGTCGACAATCACACGTCGGACCATCAGAGTTTGACATGAGACCACTCGGTGGGTAACCAGAAGGATTAAAAATTGCGTCCGATTAGTGGCCGATGCTCCAAAATTCTCAGTTTAATGGGGAAAGGCCCTACAAACTTTTGTAAAGAATCCTGAACTAGGGGTATAGGTGGTGTAGAATTTGATATGGCTTTGCGAGTTTTATGTTGGAGATAGCTAATTTGTCACTTTTCTTGTTACCTTGAAGCTAAAAGTTGTCCAAATTTCTCTAAAATAAAGTTGCATTATCAAACATTCCATAATTATTTGATTAAATACATATTCATAAACAAAACGGATATTTCCTGAGATTTACGAATAAGCGCCTGATTCAATTGAAATAACAAAATAAACCTCTCCAAAATAGCCGATGAGAATCTACAATGCAACGTCTTAGAATCATGCTACAGCACTAGAATAAAATTTTAGAGGTTTTTTGCGCTGAATAGTGAGCTTTCGCTTGACTACGGGGAGCTTATCTAGAACGTTAGCATAAAAGAGGGCACTATTTTCAAAATGCCTTGCAATCTTCGTTTTTCTATCTTCTTAATAACTTTGGAATAAAAAGTTTTTCCAATGGTAACCGCCACATGTTCCTTTGGCCTTTTGAGATATTTTGTAAAAACGTCTATTGGTTGCTGCCCAATACGAATTCAAATCCAAAAGGGTACTTTACTGTGGATACCTAGTTCTTTCTTTTTTTTCATACCCAACCGGTTTTATTGTGTTCAAAATGCGTTCTATGCCGTTATAACAGCTGACCCTTAAAACAATTGCTGACATATGAAAAGGAAATAACCTACCGCCCTGCATTATGATAAGTCAACTCAAAAGTATGCTTCTTTATGTTTTAGCAAAGGGGAAATGCCTGTATACCATTCCATCAAAAGCGCTCGCTCGCTGGCCTTATTGGCTTATAAACTGACTCTCCGCCCTTTGAGAACTATACGTTCTACACCGTTTGGCCGAGAACGTTACAATTTCCCCCAAAAGAATAGCGTTGTAGATTTTGTGACCAACGGGAGCTATCTCTTTTTTGTAGCTAGAGGGAAACCTCGTTTTTGCACACGGAGAAACTTTGTATTAAACCGCCTTTGCAAGGCCCGTTTTTCTAGGGCAAATACCAGTTTTACACACTCCTTTTTCCTTGTACTAACAGTATGCAGGGAGTTGGGGTTTTGAAAAGCTATTTTTGAAAAATAATTGTGTGCCTTTTCATTTAATGCTAAACGTCAGATTATCTCCTCCGTAGTCCAGCGGGGGAAAGCAACCCTAATGTCATTGTTGTATTTTTGCCGCCTGGTTTAATATCTTATGTCGGTTCTATGCTGCCGATGTTATTTCAATCATCATACAAAAGAAATCATCTTCAGCCTAGGAATAACGGGCCCGTGTGGTTTACGTGACTCCTCCTTCTTTACTTGACATCCCCCCCCCCCCCCAGAAAAAAAGGAAAATCAAAAAACACTTTTTTTTTTAGTTTTTTTTTATGTCAGGGTTAGCTTGTTATTACAGTCATGCATGCATCGACTTGCTACGTCAATAATTTCTTAAAACTTTCATTTGATCTTGATAGCATGCTCACAGAATATTAGAACAAGCGATTAATCCATTTCCACGTTGGCCTCATTTTGCATTATTAAAATCAATCAACAAATCCAAATATTCTCTGCCACATCCAAATCAATCTACATTCATTTCAAAATGCGAAAAAATAAGGCAAATTCAAATTTCCAAACTGCATACGACATTATTATGGGAAGGAAGTACTGACGTCCTCTTTGATTATAGCAATTGTAGTGGTTTTAATTACTTTTTTCCACATAATATAGCGAACGTTCGTTCCTTTACAAGCCTTCAAACAATCACAAAATCCAAATTTTGAAAGTTTAGAAATATTGAAAAAATACATAATTTCTCAAGTTTTTAAGAAATCAGTTATTACGTTCAGTGTTGAGGAATGATGTGTTTCGTAATGTGTCGAGAATTTTTTTTTTTTTTTTTTTTTTTTTTTTTTTTTTTTTTTAGCTGTTGTGTTCGCCTGCATCCGGAACCATCATGCTATTTCTTGTGTTTTTCGGACTTCTTTTCCTTTGTTTAAGAACCGTCGTTTACAGACCTATAGTTTAATTTAGGTTGAATTTGAATAATTTATTATACATATATCATGTTTTGTTAAAATCTTTAATATGTTTTACAAGATTATGTTGTACAGGCGCGTATCCAGGATTTCGCACCGCGGGGTGCCCGACGTGATTTTGGCGCCCCTGTGTACTTTTCAAAATATGGCCCCCCCCCCCCGGCCAGGCAAACATGGGTATACGGCTTAAATGTACGTTGAAGGATTTTAAAGAATAATTTTTTTAAATATTTTTTTAATGGTAAGTTAATGGAAAATAATTTCTAGGTACATGAGGTATTACCGCTATAAATGAAAATACTAATAATTCTAAATACGAGCGCGAAGCGCGATCGGATTTTTCCCCCCTCTACTTTACGATCAGAAAGCAAAGAATTCTAAGCAATTAGGAGTTTTAATTTTGTTTAGCTCCCCATCAGAATATCATTTGAACGGGAGCTGTAAATTGTCCATCAAAACGATTTGAAAGTAAGCCATATAAAATCACGTGAAATTTGTCCATCAAGTAATGTGAAATCAAACAAATGTAAAATGATGTTTTGTTGTTCAGAATCCTCATAATCTGCTTACAAGAAAGAAAAAATAGGCGAGCGTGAAGCGCGAGCAGAAATTTGATGTATCGGAATGATTTGAAAACGTTACGTTTAATGCATTCTTCAGGAACACAATGTAATAACTTTTTGGAAAATGATGCGAGCGCGAAGCGCGAGCGAAAATTTTGCTCTATGTAATAGAGACCAGAAGTTTAGAATCAATTTGGCCTCCATAATTTAAAGACCAATATGTTGCCCAGTAATTTTACATATGAAAGAAAGATGAATATCTATCTATCTATCTAAATATCTATCTGTTTATCTATCTATTTATAATTCTGCTTCTCTCCCTAAGTTTAAGATCATTTGGCGCCCCCTAAATTTTAGAATGAATTGGCGCCATACATGCATGATTTAGGTCAATTTGATGTCCCTGGGTTCAAAATCAATTTGGGGCCCCTTAGTTTCAGGTCAATTTGAAAATGCAAAAATAAATGTAACGTGTATTCAAATTTAAATATCTTGATGATTAGTATCCCATAATGTAAATTCTGGTAAGAGGAAAAACACAGGAGAGCGCGAAGCGCGAGCTGAATTTTGATGTCTTTGAATGATTAGAAAACACAACAATGTAATAACTCATTTAAAAAAAATATTTTTAAAAAAAAATCGAGCGCTTAGCGCGAGCCAAAATTTTTTCTATTTATATATACATGTATATATAAATACAGACCAGGAGGAATTTAAAATTTTAGAGACCATATTTCAAATATCAAGTTGTTGCCCCTTAGTTTCAGGTAAATTCGGCACACCTCCCTAAGTTCAGGATAAAGGTGGAGCCCCTAAGTTTAAGATAGATTTGGCATCCCTAAGTCTCAGGTCAATTTGAAGCCCCTACGTTTAAGCTTAATTTGGCGCCCTAAGTTTAAGATCAATTTGGCACCGTCTTAACTTCAGGTCAATTCGGCGCCCCCTAAGATTTAGGTCAATTTGAAATGCAAAAATAAATGTAACGTGAAATCAATGGATTGAAATATTTTGTTGGTTAGAATCCCATAATGTAAATTCCGATAAGAGGAAAAACACAGGCGATGTATTTGTGCGTGTGTGTCGCCCAAAATGAGGATGAGAATAACTAGCGTATGGAAAAGGATTCAAAGTGAGAAAAATGTTGTTTGTCGTTGCCGCCAATTTTCATTTATCAGCATAGTTACCGTTAATTATAAAGATTAATGAAATCCCTGACCTTCTCAACGAATTTTAAAGGTACAAGAACAGCTAATATTGTACATCCCCCGCGGGAATGTGACGGTTACCGTTTGGATAGTAGCATGTCTAACTACAGAACAAATACTTGCCACGTGCTACGTTCAACAACCAATAGAGGCGTGGGTATTTTGCCTTCTTCACCAGTACATGCCGCCGTATATGAAATCATTTAATTCGGAAAGTGCTTAAATAGAAAGGCGTGAAGTACCAGTGCATTTAAACAGCGCGAAAGAACTGACATTATCGATCAATTATTTTCGACGTGTTGGCTTTATTATATTAAGAATTCAGGCCCCTTTAAAGGTTTACATATTGTTCATTTTGATGAACGGTTAAGTGTATGCTTTCCTGATGGTGGTATCTTACTTCGCGAAGACGAATTTGGGACTACTTTGAGACGGTTCTGAACTTGTCGCGGATACGTCGCGGAGACGTCTCCGCGACAGGAAAAAAGTATCGAACGTTCCGCGACGGATTAAGTTCGAGACATTTCGATATGTTTAGACGTCACAGCGACGAGTTTCAACCGTCTAAAGTAGTCCCAAATCCGTCTCATCCGTCTCGGCGAAGTGGAGTACCACAATAGATTACCCATCCAGGAAGGATTTTCATACCACTTCATATTGACCAGACGATGTTGGGCTTTGCACATTTATACAATTACATATCTTGTTACACTGCAGGTGTATCCAAAAATACAGGTAAAGTGACAGGAGCACCTTTCATCACTGCCGATGGGTATAGAAATCTGACAACCTCTATTGAGATATCCACCTCATTCATTTCTTCCAACTCAACCTATATATCTCAAATCTGAAAGTTTATGGATGACATTGATATACGGTGAGACTTTCATCATAGTCAGCAAAAATATATTCGTCTGTGTGAACGGGGATATATCTACGACACTATCAAGACATACATTTGGGGTAAGTTTCGGTGTTTTTTAGACGAATACAAATTGCTTTTTAAGATAAAAAATAATTGTTCTTAGTGAACAAATCAGAATAATACTAAGTAATCACAATCGCTATTTAGATAATCTGTTTCATATTTCATTATTTGATAATTTCAGTCAGATTTTTATTTATTTTTTTTGAGGGGGGGGGGGTTACAAAATTAGTGGGAGATATGCATGGCGATAATTGTCTGAGGGCGGATGCTGAATTGGGAAACTGTCTTCTTTTTTTTATTAATAAAATAATTTTTGTTTGTTACTATCCATTAAAAATGTTGACATCCTTCGTGCGTTTTCTGGCAGAAAAGATGAGGCAAACTTAACCCTCAGAAATGCAAAACACCAAAATTTTGCCAAAGATGGAGAAGGGTTAGTGATTAAAAACTACACTGTCCGTCATAAAGGTGGAATATTTTTTTTGCCGCTATAGCGACATTATTTTGCTCCGGCTTTTAATTTCTTGGATATGTTTGTCCCTGCTTTTAATTATTGGGACCCTGGCTTTATTGAACACTCTCCAACCCTTCTCGGGGTTTTTGTCAAAAAAGTTTTGTTAATCCCCATGATGCCCATTTTTGTCATTTTTTTTCTCATTTTGGGGCCCTTTGTGTACCCGGCGATCAAGTCCTCGTCTATCCCAGAAACGCGTCTGAGTGTATTGTTTATATTAGTTTTTAAGTTAAATCTAGTTTATAGGGAAAGGCTTAGGGTTAGGGGTTGAAATAAGTGTGATGTGTGAAATTCAGAAATTTATATGCCACCTTTCTGTTAAAACAAAATAATAAAAAAAACACCTTTAAACCCTAATTTAATTTCCCTATTTTCTTTTAGCCTGATGACAAGGTTGTAAATGAGACTATTGATAGGCAATATTTATTTTGATTTACGTTGTTGATATTTTACAATACAATTTAGAAAGATAGAATATCATGGTGAACCCATCAAATTAATGACCCCCCCTGAGAAACAGTCGAGCCTGTAACCATAATAGATTTAACTTAAGTAATAGTGTGGCATCCGGGGAAAATATAGGGTCGTTTGCAAGTCCATGTTAATATTTGGCAACATCTATATATATGTTACAATTGATCATATGAATCAGAAATATATGTCGCCAATTTTTATTGACCTTTGGTGACCCAAAATGAAGGTCAAAGGTCGGTTTTGATTACAAAACATAATTTTGTTCAAATTGTGTCAAATTTTTGGTATCAATTGTAGGTTAATTTTACAGCGAGCAATTAAGTCATTATCATTTTTTACCCGACCAGTCAGTTTGGATATGCAATTAGTTTATTTATGCTAAATGATGCAAAATAGAGTCAAGTTTGAACGACGATCGACGCAACGTATCCATAGACATATTAATAAAAACTGATCAAAATTAAAAGTGATCATACTAGCCTAATATTGTTCCACATCAGGCAATTTTTGATGATTTAAAAAATGGGAAATGGCATTAATTTGGCAAAAACCAATTTCTATGAACTTGACCTTATTTCTAGGTCAAATGTGCAACTAAGCTATGAGGACCTCTATTTTTTGGTTGATGGCATCAAAGTAAAACATATTCTGTTAGTGCCAACAAAGTTAAGCTTATACGACCAACAGGTCAAAGGTCAAAGTTCAAGAAGACGTTGGCCAAAGTTTTTGTCTTGACCCATGGGCCGTATACTTGAAATATATTGAACACTGTAGTGTTCTACTTGATCCATGAACCAGGAATGTTCGTTTTCATTGACCTATGACCTTTAAATAAGGTAAAAAGTGAAAATACATAGTTTCTACTATTTCCAGGTTTTTAGCTCACGTTATTTGAACTTTGCTTAATTGAGGTCATATATGTCAATGAAAGGATAGCAACGTTAATATTCTGATTTATGGTACAAGTAGAACAAGAATAACTATGATTATCATTACAAGCTATAATATGGCCAATAAGACAAAGGTCAAGACACACATAGAAAGTTTAAGGAATACGTAAGGGCCAAGTTTTCTGTCTTGATCCTAGTCCTGTTTGTCCTTTATTACTTCATGATTTTGATAACAACAGTTCCTACATGATCCCTTGATACCATGAACCCGAATATCAACAGTGCTTTTCTTTTTTTGACACATATGACCTCAAGTTAAGGTCAAAGTTCAAATAACCATGACGTAAAACTGGAATGCAGAAAACTATGTATTGTTTGGACTTTTCACCTCATTGAAAGGTCAAAGGTCATTGAAAACGAACATTTCCTATTCATATAGACATTAACAGTGTTTAATAAAATATTTCAAGTAACACGGCCCAATAGGACTTAGGTCAGACCAAAAACTTTGGCCAAAACGTCTTTCTTGAACTTGACCTTTGACTTGTTGGTTGTATAAGCTTAAACTTGTTGGCAACTAACATGAATAGTTTACCTTGATGCCATCAACCAAAGAATAGAGTTCGACATTTTTTAGTTGACACATTTGACCTAGAAATAGGTCAAAATTACCAGAAAATTCGTTTTTGCCAATTAATGCCATTTCCAGGTTGTTATCATCATATAAATGACCTTTGACCCAATTTCAAGGTCATAAGGGTCACCAGAATGTGGCGACAATATTAGGCTAGTTGATCACGTTTTATTTTGATTAGTTTTTATTATTTGTCTATGGATATTTTGTGGTCTGATCGCCGTTCAACTTGACTTTATTATGTTCAATTTTATGCATAAATAAACTTATTTGCATATTGCTCAAAACTTACGCGGTCGGTGAAAAAAGTATTGATTTAATTGCTCGTTGTAAAATTACCTCCAATTTGATACCAAATTTGAACATTTGAACAAAATTTGTTTATGTTAATGAAGCCGACCTTTTGACTCACAAAAGTCAATTAAAAATTGGCGACATATATTTTCTGTTCGTGTGATCAAGTAGAACATATATATAGATGTTGCCAAACATTAAAGGTCATGTCTAGTTTTGGGGATAGATTTTTTTTGTTTTGTTTCCAAAGCAGATAATATGAATGAATACCTCAATTAACCTATGTGTGCAAGGATTTGTTATAAAATCCACTCTTACAGCCTGAATTAGAACAAACTGTGTAAATATACCTTGACAGTGCCACAATCGATAGGATCTCACAGGCCACAATGCCAGCATACAGCGGTTTGTGTGCCAAGCATATTGCTATTCCATACACAGACTGTTACAACAGAATCACTCACGCTATACAATCAGCTGCTGGTTGGCATGCCCAGAGTTCTGGGTTGAGAATGAGGAAGTATGGCCTTACTTGATGACATCTCCCGTGCTTCATGCAAACTTTACATATCATGGAAGACATGCATGGAACATGATTATATCTTTCCCCATATATTTTTATGTCATAGAACACAATGACAGTACGGGACAGTTGAGCAAGTTTTTTTTTTTTTAAATCAATGTTTTCTACTACAACTATACTTGGGCTTTAACATGACTTGCAAACGAAACTACATAGGATCCCACACTATAGAACATAACAACTCTGCACCTCAGACGTTTATTTCCTTGGGGTAGGACTGTGGGCGCCAGAATAAGACATTACGGAAAAATGGCCTCTTCGGGGGGGGTGGCAAACTTTTCGGAAGAAAATCCCCGGGAATGTTGAGGGAACGGTCTAAGATATATCGTTATCCCGGAAGTAAAAGCGGTGACAAAACAATCAAGAAATTAAAGCCGGAGCAACATAAGTCGCTGGACCCAGAAAAAATATTCCACCTTTATGACGAACAGTGTATTTCACCGGGATTTTGAAAGTAACTAATGACTAAATCCTCACTTAAGATAACCAATTCAGTCTTTTCTTTATACTGTATCTTTTTATCAATCGTAAGTTTTTGTGTTTCAGGCATTGAGTTAGAAAGGGGAATTAGCAGGAACTGAAAAGGCGATGTATGTTGGAAATATATCGAGTTAACAAACATCCCGTACCTGTTGTTAGGTTCGCCTCAGATATGAAATACATTAAATGAGGACATGTGGCAGTTTTTTCACATTTTTAAATGACAGAGGAAACAGGAAAGGGGGAGCAAGGAATCGCCCCTACCTTACTAAATTGATTGATCACAATAACATCCTATGCTTCCGATTTGATGTAAAGGTATTGCTCTCTTTGTTCATGATCTTAAAAATATTCTTCCAGCTGATGCTTTAATCATAATTGCAAACCTTTAGGTCAGACAGGAATCGGCTGAGATTTTGAAACTAATTGGTCGTTTGGTTGCCGAGATATTGATGATTGAATATCATCATAGACGTCGCGGAGACGTCAACGCGACGTTTCGCAGGAACTACTTTGAGACAGTGTTTTGACACTGCTTTTGAGCTCAGTTTTTAAAAAATTGTCGCGGAGACGTCTCGGATTCGTCCCAGCTACGGAATATTATTCGTCGAGACGTCTCCGCGAAGTGAGAAACCACCCTTATTGGTCGGTTTTCTCGAAGGGTGACTTAAGTTTTTAGGCCTACTAAACTTAATAATAGTTACCCTTCGTGAATACCGGCCATTATTTTCAATTCACACACGATAAAACTAATACGATGAAAAGTGTTGCTACTAAATTCGTTTGCATGGCAAAATATCAACTCTGGCCAAGTTGTAGCCGGAGTAATGAGGTTGCAAAAAAAAAGTAAGTAAGTAAAATTAGACATAATATTGAAAATTGAAAAGGTTTTAGTAGGATCAACATGCAGCCCGAAACTGAATTGCGTTCAATGTACAACATGCGCGTGTGGTGGGGGGGCTTTACGGGCCGGGCACCCGGGGCGCGCAGGGGGCGCCGGAAGAGGGAGAAAAGGAGAAAGGGGGGAAAAAAAAGAAAAAAAAAGGGAGAAGAAAAAGAAAATGAAAAAGGGGAAAAGAGGAAGAAAGAAAGAAAAAAAAGGAGAGAGAGAGGAGGGAAGGGAAAGGGGGGGGGGGAGGGGCGCCTTAAAAGAATTTAGGGGCGCAAAACAGACAGTAAACTAAGGGGCGCCGAATTGACCTTAAACTTAAGGGGGGCCAAATCGACCTTTAATTTAGGGGGGCGCCAAATTGACCCGAAACTTAGGGGCCCCGAATCGAGCTTAAGCATAGGGGGCGCCAAATCGACCTCAAGATTTAGGAGAGGGCGCAAAAATCAACCTTAAATTAGGGGCGCTTAATCGACCTAAATTTATTAGGGTGGGCGCCAAATCGACAGTAAATTAGGGGCGCCAAATTGACCTTAAACTTAGGGGCGCCAAATCGACCTTAAATTTAGGGGGGGGGGCGCAAATCGACATTAACTACGAGGGCGCCAAATTGACCCGAAAACTTAGGTGGGGGCGCGAAATTGACTTGATATTAAACTTAGGGGCGCCGAATCGACTTAAACTAAGTAAGGGCGCCAAATTGACCTTATATTTAGGAGAGGGCGCAAATCGACCTAAAATCTATAGGGGCGCCAAATCGACAGTAAACTAAGGGGTGCCAAATGACCTAACAGTTAGGGCGCAAATCGACCTTTAATTTAGGGGGCGCCAAATCGACATTAAACTACGGGGGGGGGGGGGGGCAAATTGAGCTTAAACGTAGGGGCGCCAAATTGACCGAAACTTAGGAGGGGGCGCCAAATTGGCTGAAGCTGAGGGGGCCTAATTAATATTTAAACTAAGGGGCGCCAAATTGACCAGAAACATAGGGGCGCCAAATCGACCTTAGATTTAGGGAGGCCGCAAAATCAACCTTAAACGTGAGGGTGCCAAATTTAGTCAAGTGTAGGGGCGCAACTTATCTGAAAATCAGAGGCGCTGAATTGACCTGAGACTTAAGGGCGCGATTTACCTGTACGTTAAGGGGGCGCCAAATCGATCTTAAATCAAAGGACGCCAGATTGAGCTCAAATGTAGGGGCACCGAATTGACTGAGACTTAGGGTGCAAATTTTATCTTTAACTTTATTATAGGGCTCCAACTAATTCCTAAACTTAGGAGGGGTGCCGAATTTACCAGACCCAAGGACCCCCAAAAAACACACACAAAAAAAAAACACAGAAGAGTCTTTAAAGTGGTCTCTGTCTAAAAATAGCAAAATTTTAAAATCTGCCTCCTGGTTTGTATATACATAGCTATTTTTCGCTCGCATCATCTTTTCCCATTGAGTTATTACATTGTGTTCCTGAATTTCCGTTCTCTCTTCGCACACGCCTATGTTTTTCATCTTTACAGAATTTAACATTTTGGGGTCCTAACCGTCAAAAAAATTAAATCTATTTTATTTCACGTACATTTTTTTTTTTTTTTTAATTTCAAATTGATTCTTCAACTTATTAGATGCGCCAATTTGAGTTTATATGTGTTTTCTAATCATTTGAATACATCAAAATGCCTCCTGGTTTGTATATACATAGCTATTTTCGCTCGCATCATCTTTTCCATTGAGTTTTACATTGTGTTCCTGAATTTCCGTTCTCTCTTCGCTCT